>JAVSBU010347011.1:0-10273 GCA_033118015.1 Loricariichthys derbyi | reverse complement strand
TTGTGTGATTTTATTGTCAGCACATTCAACTTTGTACAGAACAAAGTATTCAATGAGAATATTTCATTCATTCAGATATATAGTGTTCCCTTTATTATTATTATTTTTATTTTTTGAGCAGTTAGAGAGGATGTAGAGGACAGAGTGAGATGGAGGATGACTCACTGTGGCGACCCCTGAAAAGGGAAAAGAAGGAAGAAGAAGGTGATTACCCCAGTAAACTCACAACCACACTGGATTTTTTAAAATGTGAGGTGTCTTAACATCAATGTCAGCAATGTCTTTGGGATGAAATGGGACCCTGGCATGTTAAGTGGCTGTGTGAGCTTAAAAGACTTAATAGTCCTGACAAATCCAGATTTGCACTGCAATGTACAAAACACCAAATTCAGTGTATAGGTTTGGAATATTGGTCCATACTGGTTGTTCTGGTAATGGCCCTGTTTAGTCATTCATCTGGCACTGGTGATTTCTCCAAATAGACACAACGGCTTGGCTCAGAAGGGAAGCAGATCCTTGCAGTCATTCATGTTCCGAAAAGCCAAGAAGACAGGAGATTGTTGTCTATGAATTTGGGTAAGACAGTGTGATTATACCTGTAAATCCACCCTAATTGTGTTGCACTGACCACACTGAGGTGCTGCAGAGAGAGTGTGGTGTATAAGGTGCACCCTCATATGATCCAATATTCGTCATGAGAGAACGCGCGTGAAGCACGAAAGAGTTAACCAGTGCGTGATGGCCATGTTTGCCATGCAGGCTTGGCAGAAGGAGGGGACCTGAACTGCACATCTGGGATGCGTTATAGCGTAGGATCTCTTCAGGGCAGCTGGGTGGTGGTTTTGCAGACACGCTGGATGCTGTAGGACAGATTCTGGAGCCTCTCACTGAGATGCTCTAATTAGGTGATGCACGGGAGCGCGTGCGTGTGCGGATGGTACAGTACGGCGACCTTTCTTTCCATGCACCAACCTGTGCTGAGCTTTAAATGCACAGGCTTTGTGTGGAGGGATTTCCAGGACCTCGCTATGGACACCACCTGCTCCTTGTTGCCGCGTTTCGGGACCTTTGAGCGCCGCTCGGGAAGCACGCGTTAATTCGACCTGCTTCGGATATGGTTAGTCCATCATTTCCTTTCTCATCTCTCATACTCGTATTGGCTCTGTTGATGAACACACAGGATGTTTGGATGGGCTTCTATCTCTGTGCCATATATTATACATTTTATGTGTCTGTCTTTAGCCTGGTCTGTGATCAGTTTGGGCCACATTCAACTTAATATTCCAGTGAGGTTCTGCCCCTCTCATGAGGATCCTGCTCCTCAGCTCCTCATTTCTTTACCTGGTTCACATGAATAACTGCAGCAGCACATGTTAGTGTCATGTACCCGGCGGTGAAGCTCTTTATTCGGGGGACTGACCCCTGTGATTTCCGTTACACCGTCTCCCTGTAGTCGTGTGGATTTGTTACAGAGCTGCAGGAAGCGCCGCACTGCTGTGGAAGGCCAATGAGCTCAGTCATAAGAAAGCTCATGTAAACAAACTGGGGTTTTTTCTTCTCTCATCAAAAATCTCTCCAAAATGAAAACCGAAGATCTTCATTTGGACTTTTCAGTGCTCGCTAAAACAGAAGTTCTGTATCTTCCCCCATGTTTCCTAATTAAAAAATGAAATAAATAAATAAACTTATCACTGATGATGATGATAATAATAATAATAATCATCATCATCATCAAATCCTTGCCCATACTCCAACATGGAAAACTAAAATATCCATCACCACAACAGCTCTGAGATCCCTGGTTCGATCCTGACCTCCATCTGTGTGGAGTTTGCATGTTCTCCACATGGCTTTTCTCTGTGTCTTCCATAGTCATGCTTTTCAGATTAACTGGTGTTTCCAAAGTGCTCTTGGTGTGTGAGTGTTTGTGCTCTACAATAGATTTGTACCCTGTCTAGTGTCCTGCCTTGCACCCTGTGTCACCAGCTCTCCTTCAACTCTGACCATGATAAGCGGATGAGACACTGAATGAATGAATGAATGTTCATGAGACATTACCTCATGTGTTCTATTGCCTTCTTATAAGTTTTTTTTAACATAAAATGAAGAAACAAAATTTAAAAAAGAAGCTAATTTTACCCATTGCTCATGTAGTGTACAGTCGAAGCCACAAACATTCCAATGCAATGCTTGGCACAGTATAACATCCGCTGTCTGTTTCATAGCAAAGCAGATGGAAGGGAAACCATGCATATGCCAGGACCATCTGTTTTATAAAAACCACTGTGTTTTAAATCTTAACCACACAAAGATGAAACCATCAAGAAAAACAGTTTTCCGAATCAGTGATGTTGAATCAGTTAGCCCAAATCAGTTAGCGGTGCTTTATAAAATGTTTATGCTATGTATTATCATTTCGATTTCTCATTTTGGTTCAAGGACCAGGGGTTAGAAAGCTTTGGAACCAAACAGTGAGCCACTAAGATTGTACCAATTATATTGTGCAATGTCACTGTAGCTGCAGTGAGAAATGAATGACGTGAGTCACAGAGCTACATAAATGACAGCTTTCAGCCCTTACATTTGTCCAGAGGTATTGTTCTGTCTTTCAGGATGGAAGAACTAAGCTGGCAGTTTAACTGGGAGGGCGTCTTCATTCACATCCCATGGAGGTCAAAGAACATCTGATCACTGCCATGGGTTTAGAAACTCCTGGTATGTTGAACAGTGGTTTGCTTCCACAATATTCAATAGAAAAAGGTTTTTTGATTACTGGTCCACCAAACCAAATCTGTCTTTGTATGGACTCGTCCTTTTACTTTCTCTTCAGAAGTACATGGCTGCCCGAACAGCAAGCTGCAGGCTGAGCACCTCTCCGAGCTGGAGGAGAAGAAGCGGAGTCTGCAAACTCTTCTTCGCAGTCGATTAGGAGAACTGAGACAAGTGTGCCTACTGGAAGCGGTACTTCTGTACACTGCTTATTGCTGTCCTTTTACAAAAAAAACCCAAAAAAACAAAAAAAAAACGTTTTAAACCAAGTCGCTCTCTATTTTGTCTCAAACAATGAACACTTCAGCACTGAAATAGCTCAGAATTTACCAAACGTCACAGGCAAAGCAAAGGTAGGTTGATATGTCACAGTGGGTGGTAGAAGAGAGCAACTGGGCTTGCTTGTAGATTGAAGATGTTTCACCTCTCATTTGCAAGGCATATTCTGTTTGAACAGAAGAGAGGTGAAACATCTTCAAGAATCTACAAGCAAGTCCAGTTGCTCTCTTCTACCACCCACTGTTACTATAACCTGGAAGACTGAGAATTTACATAGACTTGTTGATATGTCACCCCTAGTCATTGATACCGTTGATCACTACTTTCTCCTACTTATAATAACTACTCCTTTTTGGCCTACCACTGACCTGTAGCTCTATTAGCCTATGTGGGAATAGAATTGTGGTGGGACTGTGCTGGAGCTGTAGTTAAGGCTAGATTGTGGACCACATGATCCAGGGTTTCAGCCTATCCTTTCAAACTATTTTCCTCTTCACCCACCCCACTTTGCTCTTCTGTCTCAGCCACACCCTGTGTCATAAAGTCCCCTTGGATTTCAGAAGGACACTAAACCGGTTGTTCTTTAAGGTGTAAAAAATATTCCCTCACTCTTGCAGGAACTGACGGGGAAGCTACCACGGGACTTTCCTCTGGACCTGGGGGAAAAGCCCCCGTTTATTCAGCGCAGGGCTGGACTGGCTTCCAAAGCAGAGGTGAGTCAGAAAGTCAGTGCAACTCTGCTCAGTCAATGGGCGTATGGTTAAAACATGTTCATATTTGTTTAGGAGGACCATGGCCAGCACAGACAGGTGAAGACCCTTTTCAGTGGCGCCCTCCGACGGGGCATCGAGTCGGATAAAAACACCGTACAAAACAAGAAGACTGTTCACCGTGGATGCCATACAGGTAATGCAAAACACACAGGATTGAGAGGATGTAACCCCCAGATTTAGCTGTGCTTTGAATATGTGTATATTCTAAATACGTTGTGTTTTATCATTTGGATTTTTGCAGAAGAAACAGTTAAGTCGGAGAGCAGCTCCATGTCTGATTCAACTCAGTCCCAAGACAACGGTAGGTCACAAATCGACAAATCAATATGAAACCTCAGCACATTTCACTAAATGTCGCTAATGCTAGTTTGACAGTGTGTATCACTTATTTCCATTAACAAACTAATTATATATTTAATTGTTATATATTTCAAAAGACCTTCTGATCAGTGAACTGCTTTGAGTATTTTTGGAGCATTGTCCATTGTAAAGTGCGTTTATTATCCTCATTCACTTCAATGCTGTCATGCAGGGCGAAGTCCCTCAGTACAGACACCATGCAACATTGTTAGGATTGTTAATATAGTATCTTAATTTAATTTTTTAAGTAACTTAATTTTAATTTTTAATTTAATTTTTAATTAAACTTTTTAATCTGTTGCTTTTATTTTGTAGCCTTTTTATATGTTAAATGCATTTTATATTTTATATTCAAATTTTCTTATTTTTATTCCTGTTGTTTTCCATGGTGTATGAAAGGTGCTTTATAAGTAAATTTGACTTGCCTTGCCTATCATCAAGCTGTGAACTTGGTATCGTAAATTGAATCGTGTACCGTCACAACCCCGGTATTAACCATAGATTTATCCATTAAATAAAGCTGAGCAAAAAGAAAGCTGCATTTTAAAGAAAATGTAAGAATGATTGTTTGAATCATACCTGTTCTTCTTTGAATGCTCAAGATATTCAATAATATCAATTTCTCACTATGACATTTCTGGGCTAAAATACATCAGAGGTGCAGATGGGACTGGTAGTCCTGCACCTGAGTCCAGCTAAACCACATTAACCCTGCTCTTCCCTGTGCTCCACAGAGGATTCATCTCCTAGTGTGGCTCCTGAGCACCGCTCTCTCTCCCACCCCCGCCTAGCCCCGGGCAGTCCTGACGGCCGGCTTTGTAGGAAGCTGTCTCCAGTGGAGATTTACTACGAGATGAGGACATGCCATAACTCTGGCTCTGTCAGGTAAGCCTGGTACTTCCATGACCTGTGCCAGTGTCATTTAGAGGCGAGAAATAATTTCACGCGTGTATGAACGTTGATTCAGCCCGAGTCACTCCTTACCAAGAAGCACGTCCAATGCCGAGGGGATGAGCGTCCCAGCAACGCCTATTCTGTCTCGAACCGCGCCCGTCAGCGTTCATTTGAGGTATGGTTTTTGAGGTTGTGTACAGTGCTGTGCAAAAGTCTTAGGCCACCCTTATATTGCTGGTTGATACGGCAATGGTATAATGACCCTATATTTGGATCCGTGGTTTGGTCACTCCATAATCCCCTTTCCCACTGCCTTTTCACCCAGTTCCTTTTCTGAAAAAAATCCTTTCTTTGCTGCTACCCTTCCAAACAGACCAATCCTTATCAAGCTTCTTCAGACTGTAGAAGGGACATCTTAGCATTTCGATGAAGCTGGCTGATTATTTATGAGTTTTTCAATAATGCGTACAAATTTTACTTGCATTTTAATAAGGAGATTAAGAAATTGATGGTCATTATATAATATCTGTTCTAACAGTGGTCTAAGACCTTTGCACCATACTGTAAGTGGACAGGATGGACAGAACCATAACATGGCCTCTCTTTCCCTGTCAGGACTGAGATGTCTGGTGGTGTACCACTAAAGCCCTGGTTGGGCAGTCCAGATATTCCTCAGTTTGTTCCAATGTCGTCTCTTGAGTCCTATTCGGAGCGCACCGGCTGCATGTACAACTCTCTCTCTCGCCGCAGCAACAGTTCTGAGGCCTTGCTCGACCGCTCCAACCTTTCCGAGCTCATGTCTCCACGAAATGGCATGCCATCCAGAGCCGGACCTTACAAAAGCTCTGAGTCGCTGCTTGACAGCAAGCTCAGGCAGATGTACCGCGGGAGCCCCAAGAGGCAATTAGGGGGTTCTAAGGAGCAAGGCCAAATCCGTTCATCGCTGGGTGCCAGGGGAAGCAGTGCAGCCTACAATGAGTTCATGATGGACTACATTTGGGGCAAGCAGCAGAAGAGACCGGTTCAGCCCCAGCAGCACCTCTCTGAAGGCAGGATATGGCCTGACCTCGCCGCCCTTCCCTTATCTGGCAGCACAACCCATTGCAACTTATTTTCCCATTCCCATCTACACCTAGCGGCCGTCCCACCTCAATATAGCCCTGTGTTTCTACGGGGAAGCCAGCCCGAGCCTCGCCGCGTCAAAGTCACCCGGACCAAGTCCTGTGGGCCCTTCATTCCTCTCCAGCAGCACAACTTGGACCCTGTCCTGGTTTCTGTCTATGAGCCAACTTTCTCCACCACATCTTCTATTCCAAACCTGTTGCCCCAGCAAGCAGAACTGTCCTGCACTGGGGTGTCTTTTGGACGGAAACCTGCAACCTTTTCCTTGGCTTCACCGGACGACTCTACACGCAGTCTCCACAAGGCCCTGGCACTGGAGGGGCTCCGGGAATGGTATATGAGGAATGCCCTGGGTTACAGTTCTGCAGCTAAGGGGTCTGATGGGCTTCCCCTGCACCCATCGCGTCAACTAATACCTCAGCCTCAGTCTGTTCCTCTGGGTCCACTCTACTCACACCCACAGATCCCTCAGTCTGCCTCCTTTCATGGACTCCCATATCGTGGAAGGTGAGTCAGTGATCTTTTTCCCCTCTGCTCTGGTGTTTGAGCAAATAGTTTTTGCTCCTTTTAAATCATTTCTCTTTTGTCAGATCTGTGGAGCTCTCTCTCTACCCAGAGCCATTTCCTTCCCAGGAAGCCACCCAGAAAGAGTCCAGCTCGGATCTCCCTGCCCCAGGAACTTTGGTGTAATTACCAGTTGAAACCTTATGAAAAGAAATGAGATTGGTCCTAAGTTTGTACACAAAAGAGCCAAAACATTATGATCACCTGGTCCACAATGACGTTAAGACATTAAAACCCAGGGTATCCAGGCACAACATTGCCCAGAACTTTCCTCTCCAGTTCCGACAGCGGTGCTTTCCCAGGTAAAGGGTGCACACATACCTGACCGTCCAAGGCATGGTAGAAAAAACGGGCTTAGCATGGTGAGCCCTGTAGTCAGCAGGGAGCAAAACGGTGTCTTATGACCATTGTTGTGGGTAACATGGTACTAACTGATTTTTGGTGCATTTCCTCCTGGTTCAGAGCGAGAATTGTAAATTATTAGTAAAGCATTTAAATTGGTGTTTCTAAAGTCCCCCTAGTGTGTATGTGACCTACAATGGATTGGTGGCCTGTCTATAATAATAATAATAATAATAATAATAATAATAATGCGTTAGATTTATATAGCATTTTTCCAGAACTCAATGTGCTTTACATTTGCGTTATCCATTCATACCATACCTGGTGGTGGTAAGCTACTATGTAGCCACAGCTGCCCTGGGGCAGACTGACAGAAGTGAGGCTGCCAGTTTGCGCCATCGGCCCTTCGGACCACCACCAATCACACAACCACATTCATACTAGGCAATGGGGATTAAGTGTCTTGCCCAAGGACAGAACGATGGGATGCGCTCAGATGTGGGCTCGAACCGGCAACCCAGGGCGAGCGCCTGTCTAGGGCTATTCCTGCCTTGTGCCCTGTGCTGCCAGCTTTCCTACGACCCTGAGTAGGATTAAACAGATAATTGAATAAATGAATGAATGTTTTTCAAGCTTTTAAAGGAAACTGGTTGTTATCCTTGTACTTTGTTGGTAGAACTTATTATTAAAAGTAGATTAAAGGGACTACCTTTTTGGGGACACTGGCAATCGAATTTGAAAGAAGCATAGTCATGCGCCGTTTAACGTCCACTTTATGTTCTGTGTTTATTTGAAACGATTGTGCCGTTTTGTACAATACAGTGATTCCTATCTTGGTATCAAGCTGTTTTCTCCTTTCAAGAGAGATTCTCTTTTCTGTCAGCAGGGGTCGCAAGGGTACACTCATACTAGCTTTCTGTTATTCAGATGTGAAATAGATGTGTATGAGACAGATTTTTATTTCCAATTACAATTCTCATGACCTCTGACGTCAAAGCCAGTGGGATGTTAATGAAATGGATGCTAAACGGCGCTTACCTGTAATTAGTAAGCTGTAACAGATTACTCTTATAAAAGCTACCCCAACACTGGTTGTAATCATTCCACTCATAACCAGCTTAAAAACTGACCAGTCTTTTTTGCAATTGCACATTAAGTTTGCGGTTTGTCCCTACTTTGGTCACAGTCACTCAGTTGTATAAGCCTGACAGTATCTCCCTCGATCTTCACATTGATTACGGGTTTGCGTCCTGTCTAATAATCCATAGCATGCATATTTGTAACGAGATAATCAATGCTGTGCATAATGTTTTGGCTCCTCGGTGTACGTGCACTTCTGAAATATTATTGTGTTCTAGGTCGTTATGTATATATGAAGCAAATCTCATCTTCAGATATATTTTCATGTATGTGTACATATAGATGTGTACGAAATGGCTATTTTGTAACTACGATGCTTCAGGTAAACAGTCACTATATATATAAAATACAAATATATATACTTAGAATTAAAAAACCCATTTGTTTAAATGTATATATCAGAACGGATGTGAATGTTTGGATTTCTTGTTGGTTTACAGTATAGATCTATGTAGCTATAAAGTAAAGTCAGTGCTATCAGGCTGATTTTACAACAGAGGACCTCAAAACGAGATGGGGGCATTTGGGGACGGGACCGAGTTGAGAGCATGTTAGTGAAAATCTGGACCTCAAATCAAGTCACTACATTGTATTTTACGGACTATAATACGTAACGCTGCTGCTATCTAGCAGGTGCTGTGATTTAACATATGTAGCTGTTTATTGCAGATATGTTGGAGGAATTGAAGTATGCACGATTGTTTGTGGTTTTCCCAGTAGGCTGAATGTTGGTTAGTGGTTTTATGGTGGTTGATGTTCCACACCAGCAGCTGCGACGGTTTAGCGCCAGTACGTAGTAAAATGGTGGTTGTGATGTTTGGAATGTTTTAAAATGGTTTAAACACTGTGAAAACTGAGCATTTTTCAGAGACGTGGTCAAACAAGGAGAAGAAGTTTGTTTCAGCAGGCTCTTTCTATGCAAATAGGAGGTTCTTAGACATGGGAGTTTCTCCAGCTGAACGTTGCTATGAAATGAGTCTCGCATCGCCAAAAGCACTCGGACCAGAGCATATCACCGGGCACCGTTTTAATCCAGAACCGCAAACGTTAATATGGAGTTGGTAAAGCTTTGCTGCTATGATATTCTTATTGTTGGATTGGCTTTCTATTCGTTTAGAACGGTTCTGTTCATTTGGGATTGATGCAATCATGATATAGAACCTACTTCAGAGTCCAACAGCAGTTGCACCACTCCATACAATGCTTCTGATTGAAACACCTGATGAACACTTCCACTGCTGACGTCGCTTCCAGAATCGGGCTATTTTTAACACACACAGAACTTCCGTGTGCTGGTCTGCTGCCGAGCTGTTGTTGCTCCTAGATGCTTCTGCTTCACTTTAGCAGCATTATAAGATGACCAGGGAAGCTCTAGCAGTGCCAAGGCTTTTTATTCTATTGCAGAGGTTTGTGCGTGGGCACAGTGTGGCTCTATGCCAAATTTTATGCTTACCTCATAGATTAGATGTCCACCTTTAAGAGGAATTAAGTGGAACTAAAGTGCCAGAACCTAACCGTATTATACTTTTAGGTAGATCTCACTGTCTTGTTCTAACTGGAGCCTCAGTTGGCCATTCTTAGTTGACACTAAGTGGCTCATGGTGCGATCTTCCACTGCCGTAGCTTCAAGTTTCAACGTCTAGTGGTTCAGAGATGCTCTTGTACTTAATTCATCATCTCAAAATCAGTCTGACGTCAACGAGGCTTTTTTCACCTCGCTGGAGATTTTGTCTTTTTCTTATCTGACCATTCTCAGAAAGCCCTAGACACGGCACTGTGTGTGAAAATCGTAGTAGGTCAGCAGTTTCTGAAAAACTACCAACAACAACCACCATGCCACGTTCCAAGTCACATCAGTTTCTTCCACATTCTGGAGCTCGCCTTCCATTTGCGTTAAAGAGCAGTTGAATAATCCTAGCTAATAAAGTGGTAGGTGCGTGTATGCTGTCCGACATTTAAAGGTCCCCTCCAGTGGTCATATCTACTTAAGCTGAATGGATAGAGTCGAGTAAATAGTGTTGAATGCCGCT
>JAVSBU010346985.1:0-10274 GCA_033118015.1 Loricariichthys derbyi | reverse complement strand
GTGGAGACTGGGGGTTAGGGTCATGGTTTGGGTGGAGACTGGGGGTTAGGGTCAATATTATATTAATTTAGATGTTTATAAAACAGCTAAAAGAAGAAAGGCGAGTTAATTCGGAGGATAAAATGAGAGTGTATATTGGTTATTGCACTCTAAAGCTCCTGCTTCCTGCACGCTGAGCCGTGGGTGCATTAATGTTAACGGAATTAAACGTGTTAACTTATGACGCTAAATGCTTTGGTTGTGTTGACTAGAAAGGGGCGGAAATTAAAAACTGTCTAAATCGTTAGCCATCAAAATAAATAAGATGATTCAGATCTCTAACTTAATTCTATCTTTGTAATGTTCACATTTTTAAGAAATTGTTTGCGTTTCTGCAGGTGCTGGTGAAGGCCGGTGACACCGTGCAGAAGGGAGATCCTCTCATGGTGATGATCGCTATGAAAATGGAGGTAAGATCAATGTTAAACCATTTTTGTGTAATCCTCGATCGATATTGCTTCATTAATTCGGAGTATTTTCTCTCTCTGCATCGTGTTTCCTTTCTAATTATGTGCTTTTGATTTATGGAGCGCCATCTAGTGGAGGTGGGAAAAATAAAACGTTTCTTCAGACTGTATAATCGTAGGGTTTTGTTAATTATATTCATCTGAACTCTGGTTTTGTTACCTAAAGGCTTTCTTAAGAAAACCTTAAAATGTCCTTTAAAACCATTCAGTGTTGCTTAAATGTCCTTAATTAAAGAGTAAATTCACTTAGAATTATTTCTCAAAATTTCATCTTAACTCTTCAAAGAGAATATGGAGGAGTGTTTGGAGATTTTTGAAGTTTCCTCTGTAAAATAAAATCAAACATAAAATACTTGTATTTATTTGTTGTTATCATTATATTGTTGATTTTCTGCATTATTAATCCCCTTAAGGTGTTTTGCGGGTCTCTTTGGTGACGGACTGGAATGTCTTTGGTAATGGATTAGTTAGAATCAGAGATTTTCATTAAACTCGTTTGTTTACACTGATTTTCGATCTTCAATGAAGCTACAATAGAACATTTTGTTTACAGTTTTAAATCTGTTTTAATTGCGGCCTTTACTTAAAGTCTCAGTATGTTATAACAATATTTCGCATGAGTAAAACTCACCTTCTAATGACTTATGATTTTGTTTTTTTTTGCGTTTATTTGACAAAATCTGATTATAAACATATCGTGCGCTCTTTCTTGTTAGCGAGTACTACGTTCACACTTCAGAAATCAACAACAGTAATTTTATCTAACATAAAACCCATAATAGTGAATGGAAATGCCTTATGAATAATTTTATATATATATAATATATATATATATATATATATTTTTTTTTTTTACTTGTTTATTTTTAAAATCTTTATATGCTTTGTTGTGCACGTTTTGCGGTTTCAAGAAAAATTAGCAGCACTTTGAACTAAATTCACTCTTGTCCTTCTTTCTTTTTTTTGTTTTTGCAGCACACGATTCGAGCTCCTAAAGCAGGTGTGATTAAGAAGGTGCTGTTTAAGGAAGGAGCTCAGGCCAGTCGTCACACAGTGCTGGTGGAAATGGAGGAAGAGGAGGAGGAAGCTTCATCAGACTGAATTCTAATCTGTGTGAATATAGAAGTGAAGCAGTAAGAACTGTTAGTTTTAGTTCCTAAGAGGATCCCAGTGCTTTATAACCTGAACTTTAAGCCTATGGATCGGTACCAGGGTTTCTCTAACTCTCGTCCTTACTCTGCTCCGTAAGCACTACGTATGCAGCTCAGCTTTGGGTCTCTCTAACTTATCTGTAACTTTCTTCAGTAAAAAGAAAAAAGCCTTTTACTTCCTGTTTCCTTTGTAATGTGTAAAAATTAACATTTATACATGCCGTGTTAAATTAAAGGACTAGTTCATCCTAAAATGGTTTTGTTATTAAAACTAGTTAAATAAATATTTGGTGCTTTGAGTCTGGCTTTTAGATTTGTTTTAATAATCATTAGTAACAATCCCAATTAGTTTCATGTTCTCTCTTTTTATACTCTTAAATATTTTCTTTATTATAATCTCTCTTATACAGCCAAACTCCTTTACTGACCGACGCTTAATAATCATAGCAATAAAATTCCAGCTTTTATCTCCAAACATTGCCGTAAACAGCTGGTCAAATTAAAAAAACAAAAAAAGTGAATTTTATCTTCTGTAAATATTTATCACACTTTGCTTAAAATGATCATGAATATTGACTTAATTTGCATAAATTACTGATATATAAATATAATATTATATAAATAATATATTTATATAAACTGTTATATAAATTATGATTAATAACAAGGTCTTAAAGGAATATTATTTATGCTATAGTTTTATATTCTTGATTTTGATTAAATTTCTTACTCTATATATTTTATTTATTCCATTTCCTTTAAATATGTTCTCTGTTAATTTTTATTTAGCTTCACTTTTAAACTATTAATTAATTCTTACATGTACCATCTAACCCACCTGAGCAGGTTTGGTCCCTTTTTTGATTCTTGGCCCTTCCAAGGTTTCTTCATTATAAAGTTTATAGAGTTTTTCCTTGCCTCTGGTGCCCCTGGTTTTCTCAGGGTTTAGATAATAGACCATAATATAAAACTGTAAAGCTGCATTATAAAAAATTCCATTATAAAAAGTGCTGTAGGAATAAATCTGACTTTGAGTAATTTTAATACAAAATCACCACACGATGTTTATCCAGGCACGACGACAATAAACACGTTTTATTTAAAAGCCAAACATTGTGGCTTTGTGAAGCATAGCTCGAACAAAAATAATTTTTAATGAATGTTATAATTTTTCCAGCCTGAGTGGACAAAAACTAGAATTTCTAAAACAAATATATAAAACTCAGTGTGCATTGAAGGAGTTGTTACAGAACATAATGTTTATTCTTTATGAACTAAATTTGGCTGAACATTCCTTAAGTGTGGATTGTACATATATATGAACAAAAGTATTAAGCCACGCCCCTTAATCCAGCACCCAGGCCTGCCGTCTCTTTATAAACACTGACAGAATGTTTTTATTCTAAAGAGCTGTGCATGGTTCTGTAATACAGTTGGACATTTACAACAGATTTTCCATCAGCTGTGATAGGTTTTATTGAAAAGTGGAAGCGTCAAAAGTGAAACGTCCTGCTGACCCAACAACTTCAGGGTTCCAAACCTCCTCTGGATTGTAACATTAGCAGTAAAACTGGGAGGTTTGGGAAAACCCTTTGTCCATAAAAGCATGAGCCCTGAACACCATCGAACACCTGTGGGATGGACTGGAAACACAGATTGGGAGCCTCTCATCCCCACAGACACAGTCCAAAATCCATTAAAGTCTATTAGAGTTGAAGGTGTTGGTAATGTAGATTTAAAGCTGGATGCCATAAAAGTACAACCTAAACGTGTCCCAATACTTTTGCCCATCATGTATCACTCACCTGGATGTTCAGGGACTAACGAAGTTTAGAACTTGGCACTCTTAAGAATGTATTTGATTCCTCTCCAGGTTCTTCATCCTCGTCACCATCTAAAAACATCTGGTTAAAAAATCCACATTAAAAACAACCTGATTGGACTCGGCATCGTTTAAGAATCGCAGTTCAGCTCGGTTTATTTTAAAAACGTATTTATTGTGCAAACAGAATTCTAACAAACATCAGCAGTTCAGCACTGGTACCGTGAGGACAGAGTCCGGTTAGGAGACGGCAGGACAGAGACACAGTGCTGAATAAACAGCTCCTTATTACACTAAAGAGCTCGGACCCACACTAATAAATTAATCTACAGACTGAACCCGTCCGGTCCAAACGTACAGCCATCGAACAAACAGCCAACAGATTTAAGAAAAATACACTACATCGTTCTGTACACCAAGGCGTAATGTGATTTTTAATTCTTCATAAAATAATCAGGGCTGGTAGAATAATATATTTATATATTAAAGCTCGGCTCTGAGTCAAAGTTAGAGGAAAAGTCCAGATTTAGGATAAACGCAGGCAAACTTTAATCGTACACACTGACATCACACATCAGTTAAAATGTGTTTGGTGGGTAAGTTTGCTTTTTTAGCTGATAAGTAAAGAGTTAAACTTCGCAGGTTTGTGCCTGTTTTTAAACAAACTGTAGATATCTCCATACTGCCTCTGGTGTTTACAAGGCCAAATAATTAACTGCACCTTTAATTTTTATAAGCATGGAATAAATTAATGTTTTTATTTTACTGAGTACAAAAAAGGCATTAAAAGGATGAGATAATGTTTAAATAAAAGTCAGTATAATAGAGAGCAGATTTATGCAAACGGTGTAAATACGAAATGTTAACAAGTTCACTTAGGTGTCATACTGAAACTTTAATTTAGAAACATTTATTTAAGCCATTTCTTATTTCCCACGCAGAACAAACTAGTCGTCATTAAACCAGTTCTGATTTGAATTGTTTATGTTTTAACACCAGACTAAAGGTTTGAAAGATGGAATCACATTTTATTATTACTGGATAAATACCAGAAAAAAAGTGAGAGAAGAGGGTCACTAGTTAGAAGATTTGTAGATTAGAGAATAAATAAAGTGAGAGTTTGAGCCAAATTTGAAAGATTTTGAAAAAAAAAAAAAACTTTAGTAACATCTACTGGCCACATTTGTGCAACTGCCTTAGGACAACTGATTTTTCTTCCTTATTTAAATGAAGCATTTAAATAAGGACACTTCTTAATTTCCCCCTGGGATCAATAAAGTATCTATCTATCTATTTAAAGGAGCTCATCCTTAATTTTGTAGTAGGGGAGGTTATGGGGTGATTTGGGTTTTAGATTTTAGGGAGTAAAGTGATGAGTTAATCTGTTGGACTTTTCTCACACTTAAGGACAAGGAAACTGAAACTTTGTATAAATAAAAGTTTAATTGTACGTGTAGGAAAATATTTTCTATAACATTCAATTGTTTTAATACAAATTTGAAAGTAATTTATATATTTTAATCCCGTCGTTGTTATGATGATGAATAATTATTTTAGACACATCTATAGCTTGTTGAAACCCCCTTAACTAAATACTAAAGAAGCAAATTACACACCATTAATGGTGCACATTAAATATTTCACCAGTAAAAGACTTTCCTCGATAAATTGTGAATTAACGGATCTGGTTTGTGTTCGATAACCCAAGGACTCTGAAAAAAGAGCAGAGCTTAGGAACACACACACACACACACACACACACACACACACACACACAAAGATGCTCGTGCACACACACAGACGCATACACAGACACACACAGACACACAGACGTACACAGACGCGACAAACAAGCATGAGGCAAAAAAAAACATTAATGGCTGAATGATTAAATAAATGTAAAGCATATAAAAAAAACAGATGGATGAAGCTGAAGCTGAGTGACCTTCTTCAATGAAGGCCTCGTACAGTTCGAGCGATTCAGACGAAGAGCTGGAGATCCTCAGAGCTTCTTATAACTCATTAATGCTGAAGCAGCCACGCCTTCATAGCCCGATTTCTACTCAAACTTCACCCAGGACGGGTTTGGGAGCCCAAAGCGGCTCGTCTTTATGAATGAAGAAAGGGGTCTGATGATTTGATATATAAGTTAGCAGTGAGAGGCTTCCACAGGAGACAGAGTCAGAACGCTGCGGTCGGTGCTGTAGAACGGATCGGCGTCGCTCCATGATCTGGAAGCAGCAATTAAAGGATGGATGAGTAAAGCTGGGAGCGACGCAAAACCCAAAAACTATTAATCTGTACAGAGGGAGGGGAGGATCGATCCTTACACTGCCTATACTGTTATTTACTTAATAAAACTCTCCCTCCTTCAATTTTTATTTGTTTTTAGTTATTTATCTCTCAGAGCAATACTTTTTATTCTACTTCATTTTATATTATTTCATTTGAATATTTTTTTGGTTTTATTTCCGTTATTTATCTATTTATTCTATTGAAGGTAAAAAGATTAACCTTTAGTCTTTTTTATTTAATTCTACTTTATCTTATTGTATTTTCTTACATATTTAATTTATTGCATAATTCTCATATTTGATTGCTCAAGTTCTATCTTGCGTATCCATTCAGTTTTTATTTTTACACAAACATTTGTTTCTTGTCTTTCTTGGCCTTGTGCTAAAATAAATCAAGTTGTCCCAGAACTCTGCACTCAAATACCTCAAAGTGAGAATTTTTCCAAATTTATTAAAAAGGAAAAAAATTCACACAGACATATATTCAGTCCCTCCGTTATGACACTTAAATTTAGCTCTGGGTTCCTCTCCATTATCTCTAAGATGTTTGAGTATAACTGAGCTACATTCGGTTAATTGGACAGGATTTAGAAAGACACTGCTACCACATAGAGCAAAAACCAAAACCTTATTGTAGAGCTCAGAGAGGATTGTGCAAAGGCTACAAAAAAATTCTGCTACAAGTTCTCAAGAGCACAGTGTCCTGTATTTATGCAAACAGGAGTTTGGAACAACCAGGACTCTTACTGAGACCCCGATTTCATAGTTTGTTGGGGAGGCAGTTTTAGAGAGATTACCAAGAACCCAATGGTCCCTCCACTAATCTGGACTTTAAAGCAGCACAGACAAATCAAAGCCAATCCTCAGTTAAAGACAGAAAAGTCCAGCTGGAGTTTGCAAAAGGAAAAAATAAATAAATAAAGGGCTCTCAGACTGTGAGAAACAAGATTCACTCATCTGATAAAACTAAGATTTAAAAAAATGCATTGTGAACAGATGTTACAATACAAATATTTAATGATTGATAAAAAAAAAAAAAGAAATGTTTGTCAGATAGATTTCATGAAAAGGGGTCAGTTTGGGGAATTGTTTCTGTGATATCAGGGCTATATTAAAATATCCGTCAGGCTTAGGAAGAAAAATGTGATTACTCTCTATTAATTAGAGCAAATTGTGCAATAAGTTAATTTTTAAATTAATTGACAGCATTTCATTCTGATCGCTTTAAATCTACAGTTTTGCATTTTAATATATTGTATAAACCTTGTTTACTCACTTTTGTGTTGTATTATGACAAACGGGTTGAAATTAAAGATTTTTTTTGGAGGCATATTAATCGAATAGATTAACTGACTATTTAAAACATAAGAGCAAGTGCATTTTTGTAGGATGCATCAGTTAATTATAATTTTCAATAACATCCTATAGCGGGATATTAATTTATTTCAATATCACACGACCCTAATTACAAGCAAATATTTTCAATAAATATTCTTGGTTTAGGAAAGATGTTATGGTTGGTCCAAAACGGATTTTATCTCGTGTATCTGTATCGCTCACGTAACCCATAAATTACTGACAGTGGAAATGATAGAAAAGAAGAGCAGCAAAGCATGAGAAATGAAAAAGCAGTGATTAATCTCTCTCTAACGCACACACGCACACACACTCTCTCACACACACACACACACACACACACACACACACACACACACACACACACACACACACACATGCATTAATCCTATTGAGTAGGATTTAGAGTGGATCTACAGTTGCAGTGTCTCCTCTCGTACCTGACGTGCTCCCTCTGTATGATTCTGAGTGTGGGGTGTGTACAGTGTGTACAGCGCCCCCTCTCTGTCCCCCATGGCAGTGTATAAGTGTTAGGATTATGATGTGTATATGATGTTTACTCCACCTGTCCTTCTAGTGCAGTTAATGAAGAAAACATCACATGGCTAAAGAATGTGCTAAATAATTTTTCCCTTTAAGAGCAGCAACCGCTGGGTAAGCAGGTGCATGTGATGGACCGGGACCGCTGAGACAGGGACAAACGACCAAGACGTCAGTCCGGTATGCAGAGCGAGAAAAATCTGACATTCCGGACTGTGTTCAGAGTTAAAGGTAAAATCCACTGAGAGCAACTATAACATAACTACATTACCCATAATGCATCCTCACTCACAGAGCACGTACAGGGAGGAATTTAGGAATGTTAAGTTTGTGAAACCAGCTGCACTGCATTCTGTCACTATAGCTAACAGTTTTAGATTAGAAAGAAAAACGCAGACAAAATCGGATACGTCCAAGATCTAAAAAGCCCCCGGTGTTACTTAACACAGTTAAACATCCACTTTATACAACCACAAACGACTCACAAATATTTCTAAATGAACTTCGTAAATGTTTTAGGGCTACCACAGTCACGATCTGAGCTCAAACCCATTAAAGCCGACACAACATGGGCGTGAAAGGAAAACGGGACATATAACTAACACAGAAAAAACCTACACAGCAGACGAAACGGTTATTTATTTTTCAGCAAAACTAAATGATGAACGAAATGTCCAAGTGATGAACACGTTCTTTTGTAGCTTATAGAAAAAATGCAAACACCAATATCAGGTACATCCGGTTTTGTTTAAAAAAAAACAAAACAAAACAGTGCAGACAGAATCCATCTCACACAATAGCTAATTGCCTTTTAAATCATGAAAATCAATTAATTCTATTAAATTACACAATGTTTAAAATTTATGATTAATTATATTACTGTTATTTTTATGAATCTCATCGTGAACATTTTATAAGCGAGAAAAATGTCTGTGAGGTTCAAAGGAGATGATAAATAACCCCCCCCCAAAAAAAGATAAAATAAATAAATAAATATAAAAAAAAAATCAGATGTACCCAAAATTTTGCATTTTTTTGGAGTAGCAAAAGGCTGACTTTAATAACCTGTTGGTTTTCTGGCTGCAAAATTAAAAAAACAGAACCAAAAAGCAAAAAAAAAAATAAAAAAAATAAAAACCCACATTATGTCTGCATATACTTCTGGTGAAAAAATATAAATATTTTGCATTTCTCAACTTATAACGGCCTTAGGAACGCACAACACACCAAACTGAGTCGGATGGGCTACAACAGCAGAAGCCAAAAACAGACATAGCTGAGGCCGCAGTGGGCACAGGCTCACCAAAAGCAGACAACTGGACAAAAAGGTGGATTCCTGCCAAAGATTAAGGAGCCAACATCGTGCAATCACGGCTCAAATGCGGCAGCCTATTTGAGTATTGTTGCTGAGCATGTGCACCCCTTCACGGTCGCACTTAGCCATCTTCTAACGCCAGCATCCGAGCGTCTAAAACTCTGAACACAGCCTGACGTTATTAAAGCGTTGAGACACCAGAAAACACGACGGAGAGACAGAAGACGAGACAAGGAAGGCAGCGGAAGAGACGGACTCAATCACATAAACTGTATGGCTTTAGAGAAATTACGAAGTGCATCAGAACGCTCTGAAGCTACAGACGGTGCTTTAGCCTGCAGGCTAATCTGAGGGCGCATGGGCGCCCCCTGTCCTCGCTGTCGTTCCCCTGCTATAGAGAGGTGCTGCGTTTAGAGGGAGGGTCAGAGAAGCGCTGCCACCTGTTGGCTCGCTTCAGTCGCTCCAGAAAGCTGCAGAACCCACGGTCTCCGGAGAAACAGCACATCGACTCCATGCAGGCCACGCCACGGTCCGTCTCCAAAATCTGGAGAGAGAGAGAGAGAGAGAGAGAGAGAGAGAGAGAGAGAGAGTTATTAGAATAATGCTCTCACTTTTACTCCTTTGACTGACACTGATGGGTTAAGGCCTTTGCTCAGAGCCAATTTAACAGAGGTGGGATTTGAACCATGGACCTTAACTGCATGACTTAAATGCATGACTTTTAAGCTCACTTAAAACCCTACAAACTTTAAGAGTATAGGGTTCATTTCCACCACCTTTGTGACTTCTTATTATAATAAAACAATTTCTACAAAATTACGGTGAGAAAAAACTTTAAAAAAGGGACAAATCCTTATGACCAGACTGAATACCAGGAGAGGAAAACCACCAATGGGAACAGGGTGATAACGAATCCCAACCCATCTGGCCCTACTCGAACAAGTATCAGCAGAGAGTTTATAAAGAGATCAGAACATTTAAGGGAGGAATCTGAAACAGCATAAAAAAGTAATAAAGCTGGTGAGAGAGAAGGAAGAGAATTTGGAAATCATATGATGGATTAAGGCAGGGGTCACCAACCTTTTTGGAACTGAGGGCTACTTTTGGGTACCAACTAATGTGAAGGGCTACCGGGGGTGGTGGTGGTAATCTGGATGTTTACCAGGACCCAAACGCAGACAGCTTAGTTATATAATCACTTTATTGAACACCCAATTTATAATCACCCAGTTGAGCAAGCTGGAGGGAGAAGGAAAAACTCCCTGAGAGTTATCAGGAAGAAACCTTGGG
>JAVSBU010346976.1:0-10274 GCA_033118015.1 Loricariichthys derbyi | reverse complement strand
TTAATAAAGCACCTTTTGTGTTATCCCACTGTCCTGCGTATGGGTCTCTTTATGTTCAAAGCCTCCAGGGCGTGACATAGGCTGGCAGTAGCAAGGAAAATCACAAAATATTATAAGGAAGAAACCTTGGGAGGACCAAAATCTGCACAGGTTGGCATTCCTCTCTCAGGACATGGAAGGGGTTACTGTTTACGGAGAACACCTAAGATGCCCAAGGAGGTTTGGTGCCTTTGAGTCTTGGTACTTGGTTTCTTCCTCATAACATTTAGGGATTTTCCTTGCCACTGTCACCCTAGGCTTGCTCACTTTGGGATTGACCTTAGATATTAGAAGATAATTTAATTTTGTCATGGGGCTTTCGTAGCCTAGCGGTTAAACTATTGGCCTATGGACCAGGAGGTGCAGGGTCCAAATCCCACCTCTGCAAAATTGGCACTGTTGGCTCTTTTAGTAAAACCCTTAACCCACAATTGCTTAGATTGTAAGGCTGTACCAGCTGTAAGTTGCTCTGGATAAGAGCGTTTCCTAAATGACATCACCGGACTTTTGGGGTTGCAAACCAGGCGAGACTCTTGATGTTCCTCAAGGTTCTAGAAGAAGGAATTTATTAAGACAAGGCAAAGCAGCCGACCAGAAGCTTTGAAACAATTAGACTCTTAGCTTACTGATTTTCAGTGAGCGATACAGAGGAGCAAAAATAAATTCACAACCAGTAGACGTTACAAGAATTAGTTTAGCTCTTGAAGAGGAAATAAGACTTGTGCTCTCAGTCTCTGTACAGTAGCCTCTCTATTTCCCTCTCTCCACCCACTCATTAGCTTTCTCATCTCAGACATGGACAGACGGTCAACAGCTGGCCAAACACAGACGGTTCCCCTTACTACATCCCCGTGGGTGTGTGTGCGTGCGTGCGTGTTTCACTGTGTGTTTGGACGTCTGCGCGAGAGTGTCTGTTCTTATAGCGCTACTCTTTCCAGTGCAGCGTGAGCCAACAAAAACACGCTAATCAGTGGCTTCCCTCTCATTAAAAGTTAATTAGTTTGACACTGATTTCCTGTGGAAGAAAGTATCGGCCACTTACGACTCATTAGGCCCGAATCAAAATATCACACCGAACAGAACGTGGAAATGGATGGGAAAAAGCAGAAACACACACACACACACACACACACACACACACAGAAAACACAAATGGTTAGTGACGTTTGAACCTTGTGCTTGAATGAATACACACATTCATAAAGCTCCAGTTGAATGATAATGGATTAGCAACGTTAGTGAGATGCATCTGAGATTAATTAATTATTAAGTTTGCTCCAAATTAGCTAAGAGAAACAATAAAAGATAAAAGGCTGGCACTGTGCGTAACCTCAAACTTTAACAGGGTGTCTATAGCTAAAGTTTGTTTTACCTCAAGCTGAATTAATTTGACTTGCGTTCTTTGTTAGGTATTTTTTTGTATTCGCTTTAAAACTGTTGAAATAAAAAATCGAATGTGGAATTAATTCACTAAAACATCATTAATCATCACCTCGATTGTGAGTTCACTCCCAATAAACTAGTAGAATTGCCTTCCATAGAAAGACAAACCTGGATGAATGGCAATTTGCCGAAACTTGAAGAAAAGACAGATCGTTGTAAAGTTTTACAACAATTTAACGTTCATTCAGATTGACGTCTGTTCTCTTTAACGACTGAGGTCTTAAGAATCATAATAGGAAATAATTTATTAAAACAGCAAGGACGCTGTACTACATGGTGTACAGTACTGTACTGAACTCTGGTTATTCTGCTCTGTTTGAACTAGAGGCTGTTCTAACTCGGTTGATGTGGTTAGAGACTTTTTTCTGTAAGTTACTCTGTTTTCAGGTCCGTCTCCGACGCATTCGCACGGTTTGATTATTTTTTTTTTTGTGATAGTTCCCATTATATTTACAGTACAGAAGAACAAAAAGACTATATGACTATGATAGTCTATTTAAAACTATTTCAGTCAGCGACCTGTTTCGCAGGATGTAACACGGATGTAGGAAATAATAAAAAGGTGAATGAAAGACTTCTTCAGTGAATGAAATCTGGCTTCACAAATACAAACTAAAGTTCAGAATCTTGGTTTAAACCATGTGTTAACAATATAAACAAAACTGCTTTTTATCATTTAAAGAGTTCCACCATATTTCTATCTGCAAGAATCTAAGAAATCAGCCCGTGCTTTTTTTTATGGTAATGCTTTGTCAACTTGTACAAAATGCAGCTGTGAGAATATCAATGCAGAATTGAAAACAAAATCATAGCATCACCCAACTGGCTGCCTTTAGAATTAGACAGACAATTTTACTGCACGTTATTAAATCTCGTAAGGACAAAGCACTTTCGTACGTTTCCGAGCGCCTGATTTCTGGTTACGTTCCAAATAGTGGCTTAAGGTCATCTGTTTTATATTAGACTATTCATAATATTGTGTTCTATTTAATTGATCATAGTCTGTATTATTATATTTAAATTTTTTCTCTTAATTTTCATATTTAGCTTCTGTTTAGTTAAACTTTAATTAGGTAACTGAGCTTAATTCTTCATAACATCTAGGCTGCTCAAAGTTGGAGGAGGTTTGGTCCCTTTTTAAAATCTTACTTTGGCTTTTTCCTTATGTTTAAAGAATTTTTTCTTGTCGAAGTCACCCTAGACTTGCTCAATCAAGTTGTAAAAGAAAAAAGGCACCATAGCAATGTTTCCATATTTCCATTATAACAGTTAGAAAGAACGGAGAGGCAGCATTTTGTATTTAATGTAACAAAGATCTGGAACCTTACCAATAAACACTGGGCTCCTTCTGCTAGTGTTTAAAAATCCAGTTAAAAACATATTTGCTTACTTTGGCATTATGAGAGTTTTTACTGGAATATTCTTTTTACTACTATGGGTTTGTTTTCATTATTGGTATGTTGTTTTTTTGTAATGTGTTTGTAATATGAACTCTCATTGAGTTGCATTTTGAATGCATGAAAGGTGCTACGTAAATAAAGATTATTATTATTAAATAATTCATGTTTAAGTCATAATATAATATAAATGCTCTTTGGGATGGAGCCTTTTGTTCACCATGGCTGTACAGTCACATATTCCAAATAATTCTCTTCCCTTCAGCTTTAATGATCAGGTTTTCTTGCCTAACTTTGTTTTGAACCCCCATCTCCACCTCATTTCCTTCGTTCCTCCATACTGTCATCGTCCCGTCCACATCTGTCCAGGCAGATCAGACTTCCTCTTCCTAATGAATCATGAAGTCTGACTCTCTCAAACTCTTACGCTGCGGTTTTGCAGCAGGCCGGCAGGAAAACGGTTTGTTTTGCTTTCATTAAGGTCCAGAGGCCTGGAGGTTGTAGAGGCCTGGGTTAGCATAGCGCTGAGCGCTAACTGGATGTGTGGATGTGAATGTTGTTAGCAGATGGACGGGTAGATAAAATCCAGGCCAGGCAGAGAAAGCCATAGAAAAAATACAATGAAAGGAAGTGAGCCAAAAGATGAGAGAGTGGCCATCAGAAGAGAGTTCAGTAGAGTGAGACAGACGGAATGTTTATCCGACTGTTAATGGAAGATTTTACCTACTAGACAATGGAAAAATCCAGCACAGGGTCCGTTTCTTTTGCTGGTTGACCTACAAAAGGTGGGTGCAGGTCCAGAGGATGAAGGAAGCAACCCAAACTCCACCAAGCTGCTAGTGAATGGACTTTAGCCATAAAGAATGTTTGCTCCAAAGTTGGGATATGCGAAGAGGAACAAGTTCTAATGTTGAATTATTGTGTATATACAAGTCCATTTGCAACTTTTTCTTTCATATAATGCATATTTCACACAGACCATTATATCATTAAATGATTTAAGGGAACCTGAATAGCCATGACTCGGATCCCTCAGACGGAACCAAATCAAGAACTGTCATTCATCAATAGCTGATAGAAGCACACGGTCAGGAACTTTTCCAGGAATGTCCATGCCTTTTTCAACAAAATGTGGTGCACACATTACAAAGGCATGGCTGCGGAAGGAGAGGCTACGGGTACTGGACTGTGGTCCTGACCTGTTCCCAATAGAGAATGTGTGGAGAATTTGGAAACGAATAAGGAAGAATGGGCAAAATGACACCAGAAACACTTAATCACAGAAGGACAGGCAACAATACAGACTTTTAAGTGCAGGGATTAATATATTACTAAATGAAATGAAGTCGACCAGAAAAATCAAGACAACCACCATCTTTTGTTTAAGGCCACAGTTTTGACCCAAAATGAGCATACAGAGGTCCGTTGAGAGGAACGGGGCTTTAATGGGGAACCTGTTTATCAGGGAGGAGAGCAGACATCAGGATTAAGCTCCTAAGAGGCCTTGGTATAAGACCCAAGGGATGTGAACAAGTCCTGAAAGAACAAAGTAATCCGAGATGTTTTCACACATCTGAAGCTCATTCTCCACTAGATGGAAGCACTTATCTGTGTTTGTGCATGGAGCAACTCATGCTTACCAAGAACCAGTCACCTTCCCTGCTGGGCCTTCACTGGACCTGCAGAGTTAATGTGTAAGGCCACAGGATGTCTGATTCCGTGCCTAAGATCAATGCAAAATGGACAATTGAACACACAATCCAACTAAAATCCAGTTAGGATTCGGTGCAAGTCAATTCAACTGATTCATCAATTTTATTAAATGTGAGAGTGCAGTTTTAGGGGTTTGATTTGAGCCTTTAGGTCTTAAAGTCCAAGCAATTGTGAGTTAAGGCAGCTTGTTTGAGGTGGGATTTCAACCCTGGACCACCTTCTCCACCTTTCTGGATTCATCCAGGGTGTCCATGGATCCGTCATAAATTCATTTATCTGAAAATTTGTCTCATAATGTCTTCGGTCTTTGACAGAAAAAAAACAACAACAACAACAAAAAACTTGACAACCAATCAGTGTCGCTTTTGCCGTTGGCATGGCAACAACCGAGATGGCTGAGTAGCCGTGCAGTTTTGATGGTGCTGGTATTTAACAAAATTTGAACCAGGCAGGAAAGTTTCACATTTGTGTGTCAGTTTTTTTGTGTGAATGGCCTTTACGATAGTCTTTAAACATAATATTAGATTCGGGCACTTTTTGCCATTTTATTGTAAGTGGTGTTAAAACAGTCTTTAATTAAATTTTTTCCTACCTGTTTTCACACTGGGACACTTCAGAGACACCAGCACATCTTTAAAGCATGTCTTTACCACTGCTGTAAAACAGTAAGTAATAAAATAAACCCAGTTTGTTTGCAACAGTAATAACTTTTGTTTATTCAGAATCTATTTTTCGCCATTCCCTCAGGCAGTTATTTAGCATGAAAGCTCGTGTTTATTTAAATGGAGTGGATTATAAGTCACTTAAAGCATGAAGTCGCTTATAGATTCTGTCTTTATGCCTTTAATAGTTTGCTTTGCACAAATAATGAAAATAAATCAGATTTCAGCAAACTCCTTGGCTGTTCATTTTGGAGATGCTTCAGTTGGGCCGAATCCCAAATGGCTTCCTCTTTCCTGCACAAAATATCTGGCCAATAGACTCTCAGCAAAGCCTGTGCATCTCTGGGAGTCTGTGGAGCAAACGTGCCTTTAATTAGACCTGATATTGATGCAATTCTTTTCCGATGCCTGTTTCTAGCTTTCGTTTCCTCATTTCAAACTCAAGCTCCGTGTCTCTTACTATCTTTTTGGATGTTTGATTTGTTTCACATGAACCAGTTTTATTTTCATCCACAAGCCAGAACTCGCATTAAAGGAAATGCGTACCGAAGATAGCACGTAACCGTAAACATGAATGCGCCTCACATCCTAAGTTACCATCCAGCTCAGAACAAAGCCTCCGAAAACAGCAGGACTCCATCCCTGTGTATTAATACATGCCGAGGCTCCTGGGTAAGACGCCCTAATCGGCAGGCTTCCCTATCCCACGAGCAGCACACCTCTGGATTGGGCATAATTACAGACAGGCGATAATCAGGTCAGCCCGGCGGGGCCGTGCGAGCCGGCGCTGCTGTTAATGAACATTCCTCCCGCTCGTTTTGCTCTTTTTACCGCAGGACGTGAGAGCAAGCGAGAAACCCTCCTGCCTGTTTGAACGCGTAGCCTGAGGCCGACACCCTCGAAGGTTTGATAGGGAAATAAAAAAGCGAGTGCACACAAATGTGTTTCCCTCTGAGTTTAGAAGGAGAAAAGAATGTGAACGCTTGGAATGCATCTAGCTTTAGATTCAGCAAGACCAAGATTTGTGTTTCAGAGCTTTGGAAATAAAATATCCGAGAGCAAAGTGTGTTTTGAAGCAGAAAACTGACTCGGTTAGTCTGTTATTCTGAGTCTTGGCTGCTTTTTCCTAAAGGCTTTATTGTGAGCTATGCTTTCTTTGTTGCTTTTCATTAGTCATCGTCTCCAAGTCAAAGTTTAGGCCGATTTACTTGCTAACTTTCCAAAGACGTGTACAAACCGTTCTTTATGTTTATACTTGCTTTTTCCAACTCAGGGTTGCCGGGGCCTAACGGGGGTGGGGGTGGGGGGGTGTTAACGGGGGGCATAGGGTGAGACCCATAGAATAGACACTTTGCTGCAAAATTAAGATTAAGAAAATGATCTGTGAGTTTTTAGGTTAGAGAGAATATACAGGTAGCGGGGACGACAAATAAAGGACTGACAGTAGGTCAGGTACAAACACTTTGGGCCAAATATGTAGAGGAAAGTCTAGTTTTACTCACAAACAATTCTCTAACTACTTCAACTGAGTTGAAACAGCCTCTAATCCATGTGAGCTAAGATTTGTAATTGTGAAGGACGTACCTCTGCTGCTAAACTCCCACCTCTGCTCGTGGATCCACAGCGTCTAGTGTAACTAGGACATAGCAGAACAATAATGAAAAGCTGCCAGGACATAAATATGTGTTTAATGTAGGAATCTGGACTATCCAGAGTGATTTACAATTTATACAGTCTTACAATCCAACCAATTGTCGGTTAAAGATCTTGCTCAAGGACCCAACAGTGGCAGCTGTTGGGCACAGGTGGGATTTGAACCCTGGAACGTTTGGTGCGTTGTCCAACACCTTAACCGCTACGCCACCACAGTCCCAGATTCTTTAGGTAATTAATTCTTTGCTGTGTATTTAGAGCCACGATGACCAGAGTTTAGAGACTATTTCCTGTTATAACTTTTTATTACTTAAGATGTTGGTTGTTAAACACGAAGAAAATCCACACGGATGTGGGCATGCAAACCTCACCCTGGTGGGGAAAGGAAACAAAGCGTAAACCTTTTTTACTCAGACGTGGCGTGTCAAAGGTCTGGACACCTTGCAGTTTATCCAGTACTGTTTTCTACATAGGTACTTAAACCAGTGGAGTCCCAACGTTTGTCTGCCGTTGATATCATGCTTCAAAATCTATTTTACTGCTTTTTCTAATGGCTTTAACAAACAGCACACTCTCACCCATAAGTGCCTAGACTAATGTAGTTACTTTGGCCATGTCTCTTCGGTCGAGTTTTGCTTGTTTGTTTCAGCAAGCAGCGGTATTGTGTGTTTTTAATTACTGCGCTCTGCCCGCAAACCCCTTGCGCCAAGTTATGGCCCAAAACCCCAGACATGTTTTGTCTTTCCTTGTCTCTTTCTCTGCCTTGCTCCCACTCTTATGCTTTCTCTCAGCACAATCATAGGTTCCTTTATTTCTACAGCACTTTTTAACAATGGTGCATCGTCTCAGCTTATTGAATCTGAAATTGAGCAGACTGAGGGCAACAGTGGCAAGGGAAAAACTCCCTGAATGTTATACTGGTAAGCTGTAAGCCTCTGTGGATCAGACTTATCCGATGATATCTGGGGCATTTGAAGGCCAGGACAACAATGTGGGATGGTGCTTTAGGGAAGAGCAACATTGCTTAGGGCCTGAGGTTTCACAGCAGAACGGTGCCTAGAACGCCACCTATTGATCTTTTTTTTTTTTTTTTTTAAAGATATTAGATAGTTCTCCTCAATACATTGTTCATGAGGCTGCGGAAGCCCCGGGTTGGTAGATGTTTCCACAGAGTTCAAATTGGGATGTATACGAGCTACAAATCAAGAGGAGCTAATCAAACTAAGCACTTTTAACCGCTGGAAATTAGATGTGCAGGAACCTCCAAAAACATAAACGTTAGGAAGTATTTGTAGGAAATTAAAAATATTTTTAGTATTGAAGTATTTGTAGGAAATTCAAGTTTTTTTTTGTTTTGTGGGATCGGCCGTTAGCGTCTTGAAGCAGTCTTTTTTTAAGTTTGTGTTTTCCTCGCATTTCCGCAACTAGCTCGGTTCGTATGGCCTGCTCGGCCTTCGCGTCCAGCTCCAATCCAGCGCGTCTCTCCCTAAATAAAAGAGTTGTAAACACAGTCTGAGCCACAGCAGAGGACTGGCAGAGGAAAGCGAGTCCTTTGACTCAGAGGCGAACAAGAAATAAATCATAACTGACTGGCGGTGCAGCTTTTCAAAGCATTGTTGCTGCCCTGGTGGAGGTGGGTTCGATGTGTCAGGATAATGGGAACGGACCGGGCGTTTCTTGGCCGTGCGTGTTTTTCCCCCTGCCTTGTTTTGATGAGCGCTTTTATTGAGATGTACTCCGTGTACTTTAGGGGTAAGCCAGGCTGAAATTGTGGGGAATCAAATTTATTACTTCCCATCAAACAATGTTTATGGAGGCAAAGATGGAAAGAAAAACAAGTGCTGACATTCCTACAAGTTCCTCCACAAATGTTGGTGCAAGAACATGCTGTGATTTTAATAACATGTCATTAGGCTTTGATGACAGGAAACATTGTGCGGTTTTGTCGAGCTAACGAGATCATGGAGCATTTGGTTAAACACAGTTATTCTCCTGTTTCTGCTTGTGTGTGTGTGTGTGTGTGTGTGTGTGTGCGTGCGTGCGTGCGTGTGCGTGTGTATGCATGTACGCTCTTATGTCTAAGCCTTGTAATTCAGACCGACCGGTGACACAACAGGTGACATGGACCGCACCTTTAAGAGGAATTCCTGCCATCACCTGACAGGCTGCTGCATTTATGCAATAAAAACTCTGGGGGGTCTGAGATTGTGTGTACCCACGTGTTTTGGTTTTTCAGGGTGTATTTCTGTCACATTGTCACCCTCTTGAAACCCGAATCAACTCCACATGACATTCCAGATTTGGAAACGTCTGCCTTCTTTTCTATGTGGGATTGTTTTATAAGTTTGTGGACAACTTTAATTCTGGAATGTGAATTTTAGTTTTTGGATCTGGGCACAATTAGTGGGACTGTGGTGGTGCACCGTTTAAGGTACTGGTGTAGGGAATCCTGGCATTGCCAAACTGCCACTGTGGGGTTTTGGGCAAAGTCCTTAACCCACAATTTCTGTAGATTGTACGTCATATCAGGGTGTCTGGTTCAGACCTGGTTCTTTAGCCCTTTAGGTTCCCATTTTTTGCTGTAAAACTATTCAGCAGCAATCTGTGTAAAAAATACATCACAGTAACAGCAGTCTTATTTAGAGCCACGGCGTTCTGAGGACTTTTCTGATGCTCAAATTCCTAAACACTTCCAAACCTGAACCGTTGCTCTCTTCAGCAGGTGGTTGGTCCTTGCCCCATCCTAGAACCTCATGGAGGTCCTTTTAGGGTAAATTTACAACCGGTAAAGGTTTTAGTATTGAAGGCACCTTACAGTTTACCTGGTCACCTTAATCATTCATACAGTGGAACCTCGGAATTCAAACTTAATTGGTTCCGGAACACTGTTTGAAATCAAACTTGTTCTAAGTGAGAATCCTGTTTGTTTTTGTTAGAATCTGGTAAAAATTGCGTCTGGACCATTTGAAGTCCGAATTAGTTGAATAAATGTTTGAAGTGGAATTCTGAGGCTCAAAGTATCACACACTTATTACTGATGAATTAATTTATTGATCCGTTGCATCCATTGATGCTTTGTATTATTCAGGGTTGTTGTTTAATTTTAAGCAATAATATTAATAAAAACACATTATGAAAACATTTTGTGCAGTGCCCTACTGTAAAATGCAATCATACAAAGATTTACAAAGGATCTTTTATAAAACTTGAAACTTATGCTTTCTCTCAGCACAATCATAGGTTCCTTTATTTCTACAGCACTTTTTAACAATGGTGCATCGTCTCATAGCTGCTCCACGAGGTGAGATCTTGCATGGCGCACCAGACCGAGGGAGATTTTCCGTTGTTTTGAATGTCTTCCATTTTC
>JAVSBU010346967.1:0-10274 GCA_033118015.1 Loricariichthys derbyi | reverse complement strand
ACTGGTATTTTTTCAGTTATTAAGAATAATTACAGTAACAGGCACCAATAATAAGATGAATATAGTAGTAATTATAACAATAATATTTTGGATTGACTGACCTTTTCACCCTTTGGACCGCCTGGACCTCTCGGACCCTGTGAGTATCCATAACAAACCAGGTGAACATCGGCAACAGGTCCAGATAAAAGCAGTTAAAGTGCTTATAAATAGTGATGATGGTGATAAAGCTAATGAGCAAAACATTTACTATATTGTGTTAACTTTATGAATTTGCATTTTCAGCACAATGATGGAATTCCATTAAATCTTTCTCACAAAAACATGGTTAAACTTACAGGATCACCCGTCATGCCGTCCTTACCAGGTATCCCAGCATGCCCCTGGGTTCAGCAGATACACAGACATCATATAGAGCTCTTTAATATCCCATAATAAGGTCATGAATGCAGTCATATAATAATCGGCCACTTTTCATTCGACTTACTGTGTCTCCCTTTGATCCGGGTAAACCTGGGATCCCCTAAAACAGATCAGACTTCATCAGAACCTTTTGGAAATAATCGTTCCTTCTTCCTTTCTTTTTTCTTCTTTTTAGTAATTTAGTAATTCATTTTTCCTCCTTTTTAGCCTTATTCTCTTTCTTCCTTTTTATAACTTCTTTAATTCAGTCCTCCATTTGATTTTCTTATTTTATTTAATTTCTTCCTCCTTACCACCCTTTCCTTTTTTTTCTTTTTCTTTCTTTATATACATCTGTCCTTCCTTGCTTTTTCGTCTTTACTTTTCCTTCATTCTTTCCTTTTCAAATTTTTTTTGCCATTTTCTCCTAATTTTCTTTGAATGTTTTTTACTTTGATAATTTCTTTCCCTTATTTTTTCCCCTATTCAACCTTTTAATCATAATTTCCTTCCTTCCTCCCCTCCATAAATTTTTCCCATTTTCTCTTCTCTTACCATTCTTCCATTCTTCCTTCAATTTTTCTTTGTAACTTTATTTTTAGCATTCTTTTATTTTTTCCATCTTTCTATCCATTTAGCCATCAATAATGTATTTCTGATATATAATAAATCCACACAAAGTATAATAATAGCCTAAATGTAGATATATATATAAATAAATCAATATATATATATAAATGAATCAATAATCACAATCTCTTTTTGTTTCTTTCAGTGCAGAACCTTTCCTGATATTAAATATTATATATAAAATGCATGTGTAATCAGGTCACGTTTTCATACCGGCAGCCCTGGTTTGCCAATACCAGGTGGTCCGGGTGGTCCGGGCTGTCCCGGTTCTCCTGCAAGCCCCTCTGGACCGACTGCACCTGTTTCTCCCTTTCAGAGAAGTTTGAAAGATTAATTTTCTGCAGTGTGATGCACAAAGTATAAAATCAATGTTTCTATCTCAGTCAGTTTTACCTTCTGCCCTTTAGGACCCACCACACATATGGAGCCGACCCGACCCTACAACACAACGCACAGTTCTATCACAGAGTGCTACGGATCCTCTCGAGGCTTTAATGGATAAACGTATACATTATTAAGCGCATTTAATGCTTTATGGATGGTCATGATCATGCACGTACAATATAAGAGCTTCGTAAACCTCTTCTGTCCTGAGAAGGATTTTAAAAAGCCAATGTGATATTTAAAAGTATGTTTAAAGAGCCAAGTAGAAATAAACCCAAAGTCCTAATTGATCCCCACACGGTTTTTGATACACAGGCGGGTCGTTATCAGCCTGGCTTTAGGAGACAAACAGTTTCGACTTTCCACTGTAAACATTTAAATCTGTTAGCATAGTCGAATAGAGAGGAAAAAAAACAGATTAGGCTGTTTAAATCTTAGCTAATACGCCCTCTCTCTCTCTCTCTCTCTCTCTCTCTCTCTCTCTCTTTGTTTAGAAGAATCGATGCAGGGGAATTGATTCACGGTGCTTTGTTTGTCTAAGGTAAACTAGGCCGCATTAAGGAGATTTGACTTCTAGGAAGACGGTGCAGAAGGAACCTGGCAGTGGGAGATGGAGTCTAATGATCTGTAATTCTTTCGAAAGCGCGGCGGCATGCGCGGATGGATTTGAACGTGTCGGTTGCGCATAATCGCTGACTGTTTCGATGCACGCTGCAGGGTGTTGGTAGACAAAAGAAATAAAGGTATGCATGTACGTACATCTCTGCCCGGATTTCCAGTTGCACCCGTAGCTCCAACCTCACCCTTCTGTCCTTTATCTCCCTGAAAGTAAAAAAGAGTGAACAACTTTTTAAATCCATTGAAGTCAATGAAGGATCCGTGTTCATTTGTACACAGTTCTTTCCTGGAACCTGCTGGTAGAGCTGTGTAACCGTACGCTTTGATACACCTGCAAATTCCCCTTCCTTCACACTATGATCCAAATGCAATCACTCCTTTTGGCTGATCATTAACATTTGCTTTGCGACCCTTTTTCCACATATCGAACAAGACATTCACAGTGCTGTACCACCTCTTCTCAATCTATGAATCTCATTGCACAACCCACTAGGTATTTATATCTTGATCATCCTAATGCAACGCCATCTGCAGGAGCCTGAAGGTACTACCACCATAAAAATGCAAGATGACGCATTTTGGCCGGGGACAAAGACATTTTCTCACTGTAGGAACTTTTTCATAGTTCTTATCACGTATTCGCACCGCAAAAATTGTATAGGGACTATTTCAGTTCCTACTTCAAGGTGAGTACTTTTCTCAGCACATAGAAAGTACTTGTACATCAACAGCCACATAAACAACAGGACTCAAAATGAAACAAAACAAAACAAAACAAAAAAACCCCACAGATCGAAAGCGAAGTCCTGAACCTATATGTTGTCCCATGAGCAACACAAGGTCGTAAGTGACATTTTTTTTTACATTTTCAGAAAGAGCCTTTGAAAGTCTGAAATTGCATGAAAAATCATATGATAATAATGTTTTCAAAATTTTTCAGGATGTTTGCATGTGAAAAAATTATTATCAAATGATTTTTCAGGCAATTTCAGACTTTCAAAGGCTCTTTTCTGAAAATGTAAAAATCACTTACGACCTTGTGTTGCTCATGGGACGATGATGGAGGAGGTACAATGTGATTTTGAGGCTAATGTCACTAGCTTCATACAGCATTTGTACTGGCTGTGCAAATGCAAATAAAAAAAGCTATGCAACTAATGTAGTTCTCAGGGGAGCTCTGCAGGAGGTACTTCCTCCCAAATGGGTCCCTGGGACTTCCTCAAAAGATCTCAAAGGGGTCATACACTCTGGAAGCTTGTTCATAAGTGGGTTCTGAACCTGGGGATAGACAGACTCCTCGGCCAAACACAGAACGCTAGCAAGAGCTGAAAGTCCAAACTCTTACTTCTACTTGCTTTGCAAAAGACATAATGTGAACCATTGAGGCTCAGCACTGGGAACTTTTACCAGCTCTGGGTTGATTCTGGTTCTGTTTCTTCTCCCTCTTATTTATATACTAGTGTAAAATTGAGTTCTAGGACTATCTAGTTCTATGGTACGGGGCTTCCACCTTCCAAGTTTCAGCATTCCTGCAGGTCTAAGGGTGTGTGGTGGTGCCAGTACAACTGATCTGACAGGTACAGATAACTTGGGTCTAAACAAGTTCTAAAATATCTTTACCTTTACTTCTACAGCTGCTTCCCAGTTCCCGGTTGCACCCTAAAAACAAAACAGCAAAAAAAGTGCATTTGAATCCAAAAACATCCAGATTGGAGCCTCTTTTCAAACCATAGATGGATCTCAGCTCCCTCACCGGTTCTCCTTTCTCTCCTTTCTCCCCCTTTCCACCTTCTGCGCACTGAAAGAATAAAACATACAACCTGATGGAACTGTACATGATCTATGGACCAAGGGGTAGAAAAATCTGAGGGAAGAACGTACTCGTCCAGGAACCCCAGCACCGGTGCAGTCCAAACCCTTCAGAGGCACAGCACAAAAAACAAAAAAAAACAAAATCAGTATGAGAATGGATAAAACTTTAATATCCTCTTATTTCCTGGGCTTTTGTAGCCATTAAAGTTTCAGTAGGAATGCCAAGTAAAGGCTTTGGCAAAACACCCGGCCTAATGTCTTCTTAACTTGTGCCAAAACAAACAGCAACACCACGCACTCCTCCATCTCATCTCTAGAGAGCCGAGCTGAGACTGACAGCTGAGCTGTTCGGCTGGTCGTGGAAGGCCAAATGAATCATAATTTCCTTACCCGTTCTCCTTTCTCTCCTTTGAGTCCCACTTGACCCGCATGTCCGTCCTGCAACACAACGGACAAATGATTCAGACATTCTACGAGATAAGGCCTCGCACGGCGTGAGCACATGGTGCTGAAGTTTTAGCGCATTTACGTTTTGTCAGGTTTCTAACTGGAAGGAAGTTAACACGGCCTCTGCAGGGAACGACGCTGATTCAGGGGCACCTAAGGTCTGGTCATGAAGACCTTAGCCTCAACCCTAAGAGCACTGAGACTCAGGAACCCACCCCTGATGACAAGATGAAGAAAGGAGCATTATGGGAAATGTAGTGCCTATAGTGAATTTGCAGGTCATGTCCCATAGTGGTGGATAAAATTGACATTCTGATTTTAGTGGGGCGCAGAAACACTTGCGGGTCTGATGACGCCGCTATTCCTACTTTCAGGCACACTACAAAGGGCACAGGCGACTTTCCAATCGTCTCCCTTTTCAGTCTGCAATTAGCCGCTTCTTAAAAAGCGATGAGATGGAATGCCAGCTTCATGGGTGTAAACTCTGCCCTTCACAGCACCGTCCTTCCCAAGCACAGATCTCTACACAGACTCCTGTAATTTCTCTCATAAAATTGGGCATCTGGGCATAATTAAATCTCAGCGCTCTGGCATGCAGGCGTATGAACGCTGCTCATGCTCTGTATGATCCACAGACAGCCAGCGCGCTAGGAGAGAAAGTACAGACCAAAAAGAATCTCCTGTTGGACTGATGGTGGCAGTAAAACACAATGTACCATGAGGACCAAGTGGAACATGCTGGCGTATATAAAGGGGGGTCCTAATGCGTCTCTTTAGTGAGGCCCATCTCACTTGCAGGAGATAAAGATCAGTAGGAACAGCCGGATCCCTACGGCGGCGGCGGCAGCACACGCCAGCTGGAGCGCGCCAATGCTGCTAAGAGGCACATGTGAACCAACGTAGCTCATAAATAGCCAGTAGAAGGGCGTAATTAAAACAAAATCCACCACCAGTGGGGTCCTGCTTCGAAACCTGACGTATACTCAGGAGCTAACAGAAAATTATGGGCGTGAGCACTTTCCTAGCATGTATGCCCCCGACGCTCATCCTTTCCCATGTTGGATCTGTGTGTGTGTGGGGGGATCATATATTCATGCATTATTTTAGCAATGCTATGCATAAATTAGCTACAATGCACACGGTGCCATCTCTAGGGTTTATGCAGAATAGTCAGAAAAGAGAAAATATCCAACGAGGGCGGTTCTCTGGGTGAAAATGCCTTGTTGATGCCAGACTGGTTCAAGCATCTCTGAACAGGTAAAACCTTGAAGCAGATGGGCTACAGCAGCGAGTAACATTCCTGTAAGCTAATATCAAGTCCCTGAGGCTACAATTCACACAGACTCACCAAAATTGGACAAGAGAAAACTGGAAAATCTCTTGTTTGCTACTTCGACGCCCTGCTGAGAATTAACTTAGCATGAGGGTAACTGCGGAACATTTCGCAAGGCTAATTCTGTTTTTTTATTTCGTCAAGATGTTCATCATCTCCACAAGCTGATTACTTTATCCTAAAGCAGGTGAAACGCTCGCTCTCAGTCAGCCGCATGAAAGTGGAGAGTCTCTGCAGAACGATTGTGGAACAGACTGACAGGAGACGGTTTGTATGCTAATTTGAAGCGCCGCTCTGTTATTCTACGCGAGCGACAAAACTGGCGAGGAAACGGCGAGCCCCTGAAGATCGGCGCGGCGTAATAACATACAAATCACTTCGGCTGTCAGAGCATTATCTCAATTTTCAATCTCAGAGTTTTGTTTTTATCTCCAGCGCTGCTCGCCGTTGCGCTGTGTTTTAGTGCTGGTTGTTTAAGGAGGCGTTTCCTGATTGGCCTAATCTAGCAGATGTGGCACATTTTTCTGGCTTAAACACAGGATCAGATGGTGTTTGTGTTGGCTCGGGTTGTAAGACTTGCTTTTTTTGCTAAGTCCTTTGATCCGTGAATCGGCAGTAAAAAAAAAAAAAAAAAAAGCTCAAATGATCACAAATCTACATGCAACTAAAGATAAACGTACAGTAGCAATAAATCAATTAATTCAGCACTTAAATTAACTTTATTTAAGATCATTTCTGCTGATTTGTGTGTACTAATGTTAAGTAACACTTAAATAAATACAGCTTCTCGAGTATTTACTGTTCGGCCAAAAAAAAGGTCACCACCTGTGGGGGCGGAGCTATGATCTGGCGTTGCTGCTGCAGTTCTGGGTCAGGTCTCAGTTCAGTAACATTATGAGCCAGCTGAGATCAGCTGATACCTGAATATACTGAACCACCAGGTTATTCCATCAATGGATTTTTCTTCTCTAATGGTACAGCCATATTCCAAGATGATCCAATACTAGGATGCAGGGGGCTCAACTTGTGAGAGAATGGTTCAGGGAGCATGAGACATCAGACCAGACCAGACCTGAACCCCATTGAGAATCTTTGGGATGTGCTGGAGAAGGCAGTGGGTCCAAATCTCCCATCATCAATACAAATATTAGTGTGACCTATTTTTTGGCCAAGGCTCTGCAGATCATGTTCAGATGCAAACATGTGGTGCGGTTCTGCTAAGTCTTCAGCTGACTGGTTGAGGTTAAGTTAAGGTGCTCTAAACAGGCAATTTTTACAGGACAGGACTTTTAGGAGTGCCGTAAGTCTCAAGCATTTCCTCAAACACACCTGCTGACTCATCAGTGCATCAGTCTTAGAGCTCTATGCATGAGGTTTTTTTTGGAAACCAAGCCCTAGCCAGACACTTTGGAAACAATGAGGCATTCAAAACAATCGTAAAAGAAAACACACTACCTTAATACCTAATCTCCAGTTCTGCCTGCGGGTCCAAGCAACACATTAATAGGCCAAGAAAAGCCACACGCGCACATGTGGGCGCAAGGTCCCTCACGCGCTCATTCTGCAGCAGAAAGCAAGCCGTCCACTCATATCTGTGCATGTTAAAGCCACCGCGGCATCGTAGTGACGTGTTGTGAACGCACGAGCGTGGACTGTAGGCATTAATAATGCATGGTGCTTTGTTTAGGCTGGCTGTGATCTCACTCAGTTTGGAAAGGACGTGAGGGAGGGGGAGGCGAGGGAAGCAGCCGTGCCGGCGTGGCAGACGATTAACGCAACAATAATGGGAATAGATCCGTCACCAGCACACGGCCTGCAACTCATTATCCACACACGTAGCATGTGCTGCTGAAAACAAGGCCTCGTACTGTAGAGCGCTCAGGACCGAGCATGTGCTTGCATCCTGCTTCTTTGTCTAGCTTGCCAGCAAAACGCTTTTATTTGCACAAAATAACTCAGTTATGGCCTGGGCATATGACAGATGGAGAACAAACATGCATAAAAACCTTTGAAAAGCACTTTGCTCCACATATTTGGAGTTACCGAGTCCAAATTTCCAGCCAAATTCAAGCACGTACTTATAGATACTCTATGCTGGTGAGTCCCTGGTGTTAATCTTGGGCACTTATCCAGTACTGTGGTCTAACAAGCCATCTCACCCCTGCAAGGACCTGGGCTCGAGTCCCTTACCCATCTCTGTTCTCTCTTCCTTCTGGAGCACCACAGATGGTAGAGCTACGTCACCTCACAGCCCTAGAGATCAGAGTTGAGTCTCTGTCCAGCCGATATCGATTTCCAATTTCATCCAACGTTCCAAAGTCATGCATTAGGTTAACTGCCATCTTTAAAGTGTCCCGGTCTGAGTAAACACAGTTTGTAGAGCTCACACACTCATAACTCCCAACCTTTTTCAGGTAGCATCCCGTATTCACCCTATCATGGAACTGATAACAGGTTCAGTCAGCAGATGAGCTGAATCATTTGGCTTTCAGACACTTTATCACAAGACATGAAACGGAAGAACCTCCTTTTGTTAGGTTGAGCACCGAGTGCCTGCAAATGCTCAGAGGTGGGTAATAAAAGGCTTTTATTGACAAGTATGTGCAGATAAACAGAAAGGGCAATGAAAAAAAAATGTAGTCAAAGTACCAGCCATAAGATCTCAAACACAAAAGGATGTCTAGAAGAAGAAAGATCAAAACTAGAAAACCAGAACGCTCAGACAAGATAAAGTGATATAAAACTCGGTTTAAATGTCCGTGTCTGCAATCAAAACATGAGGATCAGGCAGATAGAAATCTGGGGAATGGGAGCTGGGAGGTGCAGCAGAAAGAAGGCCAAGTGGTGTCCATACGTGGGTTGATTCTGGGAGTTGGGGTACAATATCGAGGACTCCTGGATTCTCTCATTCTCTTCTTTTCAGCTTAGCTTTCAAACGGGGTTTAGGAAGAACTGGGAGGATAAAAGTCTGACTCTTAGTCAGCCCACTTGGCTTAGTTTGGTATCCTGCTGAAGGATCCAACCATGAACCAGCTCTGAAGATCTAAAACTTTCACACAATAGCAGATCCTCCACTTTACTTTACAGTCAGGAAAGGGTTCCTTTCCCATCATTTCCATCATTCTTTTTGGACTTTCTTCCCTCAATGCTCTGTAATTATGTCTAATTTGACAAAACGAAAAGATTATAAAGCACCAGTAACACGACTCTTGCTGTTTATATAGGTCGGCTTTCTTCTGGTATGCCTTCACAACAGTGTGTTGGATTTTATTTGGTGCTTAATTGTAGACTTGGAGGCTTCAAAGTGCTTCATCTCCAGCTATGATCCTTGGAGAAACATCTGCCTCTGTAACCATTCCATTTGGGTTCCAGCAGCTTCCATATAGCAACCTTCTTTTTTTTATGGTCAACATGCTTGTGTTTTAATTAATTAGTGCATTCTCATAAATGCATACTATAGAGTACATAACAATAATCAATCACAGAATTCAACAGAGGTCAATGCTGCAGTGCCGAGGGATGATCTTCCTCATACAGCCAACTGTAGTCGTGTAGATGAAATGCAAACAAATAGTAAAGCGCAACCCGGGAGGAAATGCATTAATGCGGGAACTTGAACCTATTTCTCCCCCCTAAACACTTTTAATAATTAATTAAATCAATAAATGAAAGAGGACAAGTGCAGCGGACATGATTTCCATAACCTCCTTAACCACCTTCACCAAGGAAGCCACTAATAATACTGGAGCTGTTTTGTCTCATTTCTGTATGTCTCAGTAGGTGCAAGAACTGGTGGTAGGGGGCAGTACATGTCTAGAGTGGTATCCGTGTTGGGCTTCATCTGGCCCTAGACTGTCTAATGGCCCTAGCATGTTACCTCGGCCCTCCTGGTGCCTACTCTGCCTCCCCCCTTGGCGGGTGAGGTGGTACTGGTGTCCCTGAGGTTATGGATGCCCAACACGGATGTCACCATCAAGGGAGAGGGATGCAACGGCGAATAAACACAGGTAGAAGGACCTAGCCCAAGCAAAACCACAACACAAACCTGAAGGGGAAGAGATAACGAAAGCTCCGAGACCAAGCTCTACAAAAAAATGGTAAATAAGGGGAGCAGGGAAGAGCCAAGTCTTCTCAAACAAAAACTAAACCTAAACCCACCGCTGGGTAAGATCACGCGAGATTTCAGCATTACAAAATGTGAGGACGAAGGTAAACAACGATGATAGAAAATGGCGGAGAGTAACGAAGTGAAAACGTGACCACGAGAAACACGAGAACCCGAAAAAGCACAAATACGAATCGACGTGGTGGAGATCGCGGTGCGTACAAGGATGTAACAAGAACCAGGTGAAACACTGGTGCATTTATAGTGCTCCTTACACCTGACTCTTGTTCGCTCCTTGATGAGCCCGGCGCATGTGCGATCTCACACCAGGCCGCTCGGTGGAGCGCGGACGCCCTCTGGTGGTGACAGAAGATTTGTCAAATAAAATGCAGAATCCATTCCTCTTCATCAGGGAACACATGAGCAGTCACTATATATATGCTATCACTAAAAGACGTACGTACTTAAACCAGCCACTAGGGGTCACTATTCAGTGTATCTTTTGTGCCGGTCCCAAGCCCGGGTAAATGGTGAGGGTTGTGT
>JAVSBU010346952.1:0-10275 GCA_033118015.1 Loricariichthys derbyi | reverse complement strand
GCACCCTGTCGAGCCTCGCCTGGGCTCCTTCGTCCCTGTGGTTGGCCGGTATGCGGACCCCCGACCGTAAAATTGGTCTCCACATCAAGGTGGTTGGTCGGCCTGGTCCCCCAGTCATAAAAACCGGTTTCCACAACTCCTGGGCGTGCTCCTATCTGCTCTCACGTGTCCTGACCTCGTCGGCTTTGGTAGGTGATGGGGTTTGTTTCACTTTTGGACTTTATTTGATACTTTGTCTTTGTTTGGTCTTGGTTGCCTTATTTTGTTATAATAAAGCCTACCCTTATTCCTGAAGCTGTCTGCATGTGGGTCCTTATCTCCATCACCATTCACAGCCAAACATGACAACCGCCTTGACCGTCAGCTTTACCGAAAATGAACCGCTTTATCCGTTTATCCGTTTGCAGGAAAAAAATGTATAACTGCATATAACCTGACTATACATATGTTTAAAAGGGTTGACCTGCTTTGGTTGGACTCCACCTCATTTAACTGGGATTTCTGCAGGTAAAGCCGGAAGAGGCTTATCTCGGTTAACTCAGCCGCAACCGTGTATGTGTGAATGTAGGATAAGGCTTTTAATTTCCTTTTTACATTTGTTTCTTATTTCTTATTCTTTTATACATTTACTAGCATTATGCTCTTCTTTTATTCTTCTTTCTTTTATTTCTTTCCCTTTACTTTCAGCTCACTGTTCTTTTTTTACTTACACAAACATTAAACCCTTTCTGTTCATCTTCTCATGCTGAGGCTTTCTCTTTCTTCCTCTTGTCTCTGCTTCCTTTTTTCTTTCTTTCCCTTTCTTTTGCTCTCTTCCCTCTCTTTTTTTCTCTCATCCTGCAGCTTTTTAGTCTATAGGCCTCTTCTTTTCATTTCTCTGTGTTACTGGAGGCCATATCAGTGACATATGGATGACAAATGGCTGATTAAAGAGCAGTTGAAGTGGATTATAAACAATCTCAACACACAGAGAGTGTGTATGATCGAGAGAGATAGAGTCCATGGAGGAGAGAAAGGGGAAGTGTGAGTGTGTGAGTGCATTGTCTTGATTTACTGGCTGGAGGAGTGTAAGGAGAAAACGTCGACCTACATCACTACCCAACAACAGCAACTGATGAAAAAATGAAAATGTTGCCTCATTTCATTTCCTGATCTCATTCTCATTCCGATTTTCTTCTGCATCACTTTAATCAAAACTTCCACTACAACTGCAGAGATGTCAAACAAACAATGGGGGTTAAAATTCTGCACAATAACTGCTCTAGTTCTTGGTGAATTAATAACTTCACTTATCTTGTCACTCCAGGCTTGCTCAATTTGGGATTGGATTTATAAATTAGATGACAATCCAGAATTGTAAAGCTACTTTGAAACAATGTGCCATTGAACTATAGAAATAACTGGACTTGACTTGTCCATTGCAGGGCTGTGTAGGGATCGCTGTTATAGTGTCAGTGTGACACCTGTCTGACATCTTGGAGGCGCAGATGAATGCAGAGAGATAAAGAAACGTTTATTTAGACAAATGACGAACTAGAAGGCAACCGAAAACAAGACACAAAAGTAACAAAAACGCTACACAAAACATACAGGGCTAGGCAAACTCGTGGTCAGACAGTCAGGCTTCAGTACCGATAATCAGAACCATGCAGATAGACAAAGGCATGGTCAAAAAGGACAAAGGCAGCTAGGTCAAAATCTGGAAAAGACAATCAGTAACAACAACTCTCGGTAAGGCTCGAAAACAGAGGCAAAACTTTGCAAGGAGATTAGAACTCCGGTGACACTTATTTGGCAATCAAGCTGATCTCCCGTGAGCTGCTGATGCCTCCCGGTGGAGCATGCTGGGAAATGTAGTTCCCAGAAGTGAGGCAGGGAGGCTTAGAGCGTGGTGTGACAGTACTCTCCCCCAAAGAGTCTGTGACGGTAGAGGAACGAGGCTGCCTGTGGTGAACCACACCAACCCCTGCCGAACCTCTCCTGGAAGGGCCCGGGGGCCGACCTCTTGGGCGGGGGGCGGGTTTCTCGGGATGGCAGGCATGAAAATCGGCGAGACGACCGGGGTCTAAGACGTCCTTGGCTGAGACCCAGCTCCTCTCCTCTGGCCCGTAGTCCTCCCAGTCGATAAAATACTGGATGCACCCCTCTCGCCTTCTGGAGTCGAGAATCTGGTGCATAGCATAGATGGGGGGTGCCCTCCAGGTCCAGGGTGGGTGGTGCCATTCTCCCGGGTGACAACTCGTCCGAGGGACCCAGAATAATTGGCTCAAGGAGGGAAACATAAAAAGCATTAGAAACCTGACATTCAGGCGGCAATTTCAGCTTATAGGTGACCTTGTTAATTTTCTTAATAATTACAAAGGGACCCATATACTTAGCCCCCAGCTTGCGCTTGCCCTCCTTAAGCCTAAAGTCCCGTGTAGACAGCCACACTCTGTCGCCACATTGGTAGGAGGAGTTATTGGTCCTATGGCGGCCCGCCTGAACCTTCTGCCTCTCAACTGCCCTCTTGATGTGCCTGTGAGTTTGCTCCCAGAACTGCTCGCTCCTCTGCATCCAGTCATTCACCGCCAGGATGTTGGTTGCCACCCCTGTCCATGGTGCGAGAGGAGATTGGAAGCTGAGGATACATTGAAAGGGCATGATGCCTGTGGAAGCACTACGTAGTGAGTTATGGGCAATTTCTTCCCATACCAAGTATTTTGACCAATCCATCTGATTATTGCTAGAGAAAATTGTCAAAAATTTACTCACCTCCTGGTTCGTCTTCTCGCACTGACCATTGGATTAAGGGTGGTCCAGTTGATCATGACCCCCAGGTGCTCACAGAAGGCTGACCAAACCCTGGAACCACAAAAGCAATTCGGGCCTTATCCGAGCTTGGGGCAGAGCTGATAAAGTACAGCTCGCATTGCAACAAAAAACTGGTGCATGCAACAGGCTGACCGTCATATTTTTGTGGTTTACTCACAGGAAACATGTCCTCATCTCGGACACTTAGCTGATGAAGTAAGTCCAAGAGCTGGGAAAGCTGCTGCTGCTGTTGCGCCTGGCCCTGTTCTAAATTCTGAACAGAATGGGTTACGTGCGAAATGGCGACATGGTGTTCACCCAGAGTCTGATTCTGTGCTTCCACTACCTGCTGGGAAGTGGGAGCTTCCGCCGTCTGCTGTGGAAGGGGCGAAGTATTCTGTGACATCATGGAGGCGCAAACAAATGCGGACAGATAAAGAAACGTTTATTTAGACAAACGATGGACTAGAAGGCAACCAAAAACGTGTTGCAAACATGACAAAAATGCTATACAAAACATCCAGGGCTAGGCAAACTCGTAGTCAGACAGCCAGGCTTCAGTAGCGATAATCAGAAAAATGCAGATAGACAAAGGCATGGTCAAAAAGGAGGCAGCTAGGTCAAAATCCCGAAAAGACAATCAGTAGCAACAACGCTCGGTAACAATTTACAATTTTGCCTTTCTCTGTCATCAGTCATGCTTCCAGCTCTCTGGTCGCTAGTGGGCAGAGCCGGCACGCCAATCACCCTAACAACGCGAGATCACGCAGGTGCACCTGGAGAAATCAGGCGCCCTGAGAGACAGCAGTTTTGGTGTTCAGCAGTGTTTCTGGTCGCATCTTTGATTGCTCTGTGTCATTGCCTAATTTGATTTTCTTCTCAGCGTTGTTTCGTGCATTTAGCATCTCGTGTTCAGTCTTTTTTCTCACGCGTTTGACTTCGGGTTTTTAATAGCGGTTTTGGTTTCTGTTTGGCTTGTTTTTGGCATTATGGCTTTTTTTGCCCTTGAACTTTGCTCAATACCTCAGCTCAGTTTAATTTTTGCTCGAGCTTGGTCTCGCTACCTTAGTTTAATCCCGTTTTTTCGTCCCCTTATTTACCTCGTTATCATTTCTCTTTTCCCCAGCCTGCCCTTCTCCTCTCCCTTTTCCCATCCATCCCATCTGTCCCTCGCATCCACCCAGGTGGTGACATTTAGGGTGGTGGCTCCTCCCTGTAGGTAAAGGTACCAGCTCTCCCACCAAGGGAGGAGGCGGAGTAGGAACTAGGAGGTCCGAGGTAGCCGTTAGGGCCTTAGATAGAGTTGTCATGATATGGGGGTGTGATGGAAAAAAGGACCCAAACCCAGACAGCTTAATGAATATTCAGTTTATTTATAATCACCGAATTGACCAAGCTGGAGGTGACAGCTGTAAAGAAAAAACTCCCTGGGAGTTATCAGGAAGAAACCTTGAGAGGACCGGGGCTCAAAAGAGGACCCATCCTCCAGTTAAGCTTAAGGTTAAGATTAAGGTACAGTATATGCCTGATGAATGGGCAGCACTGCTGAACCCAGAACCAGAAAAGGTAGAGCGCAGGGGGCAATGCGGAGACACAAAGGACACACTGAATGCCACTAACCTGCTGCTGCACGTGTGGGAAAAGGTCTAACATGGCACGGCCCCTTATGTTCACCCCACACGCTCAGGTCCTTCTTCCCACCTCATAACATTCACTCTTTCTCTTTACTAGATTTTATCTTATCTTCATTTCTTACATTCCCTTTTTGTTGTGTTCTTTTGGCACTGTAGATCAGTGCGTAGCATTGTTGCCTCACGGCAAGAAAATCCTGAGTTTGATCCCAGAATGAAGTGATCTGGATCCTTAGTGTGGAGTCTGCATGTTCACCCTGTGTCTTTGTGAGTTACAGATGAGTGCTTATTTCAGACACAAATAGAATTTCACTTTAATTAAATACTTTTCACAAGTTTATATTCTTATAATTTGTAAGGATGCTCTTGAATTAGGATGGTCGAAGATCTTGTAGTTTTATTTTTATTTATTTATTTTTGAATGGATATGTTTTTTTCCCTTGTCTGCTATCATACATCTCTTCCCATTTGATATTACCTATTTGTTTTAATGCCATCTTTTACTTTTTTATCCTTTCCTTCTTGCTTAGTTTTTTTTTTTTTTTTCTTATATACCCATAAAGTCTTTTTTCTTAATATAATTTATTTTTATTTAGATGGGTTTTTCTTTTGCATTTTATTTTTTTTTATTTTTTTGCTTGCCATCCATTATTCTTTGACTGTCTTTGTCTGACTTTCTTTCCAACATGAGAGAAGCTTTTAGTTGTTTAGAAATTACACTGCGTTCCTTTGAGACTTTGCAGACTATTAGGGTGTACTCCCACTGAGCTTAGTTGCTTTGAACCGTACCAGGGCAGGATTGTCCCCCATCTCTCCTGGTTCAAATTGGCTTCAAAGAAATGCTCTCAAGCATGTTTTCATCATCGCGGTACTTTAATTATGCACTCAACCAGCACAGCAGTCTTCATGGATTTACTTACTTTGTGCCTTTTTTGGTTTCATTTTTGGTGCGTTCACACACAAATCTCTCATACACCTAATAATAAACATATTGATTATGCAGCATAGAGATTATTGGCTTTTTGTACTGCAAATATATGATGATTTCTACAGAGTTGGCTGACACTGTGCTCTGTAAGCTGACCTTTTTAAGCAAGGTTTGGCCTACCAGAGCGATTAATGCCCTGGCAAGTTACAAATTGCCTAGAGAGAGTTTGCTCTCAGACCTGCTCTTGGAATGATCTTTGTTGAACAACCAATTCTGAGAAGAATAAAAATGGTATTGAAAATACTCCACAAACTATAGATTGGTGGAATCTGATACTTTTGTATCCTTTCACAGTATGAGCATCCACGTCTCTCTCTCTCTCTCTCTTAGCTTTTGATAGATCACAGGTGTTTAAATTCAACAGGGTGCAGATGATCGCCACCCCATTGATTGAAAACACCTGATTTTCTGTGATCGCTCTCTTATCACACTCTTTTGACGCTCACATATGTAATATTGGATTATTTTCCTCTTTAATTATAAGTATAATACAAGTACCAGTATATTCTTTACCTCTGTATGGTTTGATACAATGGACTCTTGGTTCTTTATTACTGGATGGCTTAATACAATCAGTGTTAATTTTGGTGACATAAACTATGATGAAAAATATTTATTGATGACCTGTTTATTCACAATGAAAAGGAGACTAAATAAAAAAGTAACATTTGAAAATGTTTTATCTATATTTTATAGCATTTTGTCAGAGAGGACCCACACACAGACAGCTTCAAGAGTAAAGGTAGATTTATTAACTCATAACAAAGCCAACTTAATAAAACTGAAACCAAACACTAATAAACTGATAGAAAAACCAAAACAAAAGGGAGCTTTACCGGCTATCCCCCAGGATCGGTGGGAGCTAGGACACACAAGACGACAAGGACGCATCCGATGGCTGTCAGCGGGCCTTGCTGTTCGGCCAAGTAGAGATGAAGGGGAGAGGGGCGAAGGAATAGCCCCTAGGGTGGTGTCTCAGCCTGCAGGTTACCTCATTCTCTGGTGCCCTCACCGCATGGACCCTTTAGGTCCAGTCACAGCACTGGTTGGCCAGATCAGGGTGCATTTCTCTAGCTCCTGCCATGGGGATCCGTTCCACCTGGCCACAGTGCCGGACAACTACATGGTGACTGTACATGGTGGCCCAGGATGGGGCCGGGGTTGTGGGGGGTGGGGGTTTGGGTGTACAATGCCAAGGGAAAAGCTGTCTCTACTCTAACAGGCTGTCGTACGTTGAGCCTCTTGGCTCTACACCACCCTCCCTCTATGAAGGAAGGGTGCTACCTTCATCACTATCTCCCTTAGTGCACCAGAAATCATCCTATAGCTCATCCTGCTATTTCCCATATAGCAAATGTGGCACCGCAAAACAGGTGGAAAAACAACACACTGCCACACCGCAAAACATCCTGCTGCTGCACGCCACAAACACTCAGCTCAGAGATCGGAGCTGGCGGCGACGTGCGATCTATAATCACAAGATCCGCTAATGCTGGCTCGCCTGTCCGATCTGGCTTTCGCCTTTTAACGGCTGAGTGCAGCTGTTGGCAATTAGGCATGCAGCTGTACTATGCCACTAGATGGCAGTATGACCCACCAAATGCGGTGGAGGCACGATCGCAGACCCTGATAAATTCTGCTTCCATTATAGGAATGGTTCTTTATTAAATTTGTTTTTTATTACACTTAGCTTTGTGCTGATTCTTTGCCATTGTGTCACTGACACAATGTATTCTGGGTGTTGGTTTGTTGTCACTGTGTCATTTGATACAATGGACTCTCTAGATACTTTCGCACCAGAGGAACTTTTTCATGGTGCCCGCTTTGTCACATGTTTTCACCACAGGAATTTGAGATGATTGTAGTATTTAGAACACTGTATATATGGACTATTTAGCTCCTACTACTTTATAGTTGGGGCTTTTCCTGGTGCGTAGGAACCCTGAGTGATGTAAGCATGCATAGTAACTGGTCCAGATGCTGTGTTGATGCTGTGTTGAGCCATTCTTAATTATAAAACAGCAGGTCACACTAAAAATGGCAAAAAGAGAAACAAATGGACAGCAGACAGCAAAGTCCAGGCTTTAGAGAGTTTATATGAGACAGAGAAGGCACAACATGATTGAGCTGTTTCACCAACCATCTTGCTTCAGCATTCCTACTGCTGATACGAATGCAACTAAAAAGAAAGGTCCTAGAATGAATGTAGTTCTCTGGGGAAGTTCCTCTTAAATTACTCCATAGAGCTGTCTGGTGAGAAAGAGCCTTATACTGGTACTTTGATACTATATAGTTTTGCATGGTGGGCTGTGTTATGGTTCATCATTACTGTGTGTTTTAATATCATGGACTTTGTGTTGGATCTTTGTTACTGCATGGGGTTTTGGGGATGCTGTAATATAATATTGATTGACTCCGAGACTTTCAGCACTACAGCACATGCCAGAGCTGTGAAGAAATATCTAAAGATGTTTCCTAAATAATCGTGCCGGAGCATCATTAACCTTTCGATCCCCTTCTGGCTCGGTTATGGCATGAAATCGATCTGGCTATCAGTCTTCCATTAATACTGTTTAGACATAAAAAAACAAAAGATGTTTAGAAATACAGCTGCTCTTTCATTCATCAATGCATCCTTTATGAAATGGATAAATAAGAGGAGTTCCCCAAAGCAGCTACCACAGGTCGGCTGTTTTCCATCAGCACCATTTGATCCAGCACCAAATCAGATGTTCATCTTCTTCTTTTTTCTCTCATGAGCGGCCCTGGAGGCCCACATGCCACATCGCAAGTTCACGTAAACACAGCAGCACTGCAAAAATGTGGGAAAAACCCTCGCTCCTGTTGCCGAGTCATCGTGGCAGAGGCGTCACATCATTAGCGTGGTTAGCTAGCGTGGAAAGACACATGGATTTTGGCACATGCTCAGTCAGAACCCTGTGCTTTCGGCAGGTCAGAGCGATCCCATGGCTTAGATCTGGAACCGCAGATGTCTAAAATGTTCCCCGAGTGAAAACAATGGCTGTGTGGAGGCAGGGTTTCTGAGTTCAGACAAGATGATCTGGGAAAATTCTGCAGGGTGTGTTTATTTATATTTTGGCCTGATTTATATTTAGTGGCCTGCTTGTTGGGTTAATTATGTATGTCAAAATGTTTGGACATGCTTCTGTGATGTTTGGTCATGCCAATGGAAGAAGAGAATTGCATTTGTGGAAAATTATATAATTTACTTAAGGAGATAATAGGAAAAGATTCCTGAATGTTTAGAGGATTTCAGGAATTGCTGAAGTGCTGTTCTGATGATCATCTAATTTATTAAAATAATGTTTAAGCACAATGTCTTTATTGAGCTGCTGGACAATAATGTTTTGTCTTTTACTCTTTATTTTACAAAATTACATAGCATTCCTATCCTTCTATTCCAAAATGACAATTCTCATGTTCACATGATGGAAAATGTGACTGATGTGGCATGGCAAATATTCAGGGGTAGTCACACTGGCCCACAAAATCCCCATGGCTCATGTCTTTGTGGAAGGCATCCGTGAAATCTGACTGAACTATAGAATTCTTTGATGCAAACAATTTTCTAATGTTTTTAATAAATAAGAATTTGAAAAGTGTGCTTTGTATTTGTATTCAGCCCCCTGTACTCTGAAACCGCTATATAAAATCCAATTGCCTTCAGAAATCACTTAATTAGTAAATAGAGTCCACCTGTGTGAAATTTATTCTCAGCATAACTACAGCTGTTCTGTGAAGGCCTCAGAGGTTTGACAGAGAATATTGGTGATCAAATTGCATCATGAACATCAAGAAACACATCAGACAGGTCAGGGATAAAGTTGTGGAGAAGTGTAAAGCATGGTTACTTTATTAAAAAAATATCCCAAGCACTGAACATCTCATGCAGCACTGTTTAATCCATCATCCGAAAATGGCACAACTGCAAACCTACCAAGACATAGCCGTCCATCTAAAGTGACAACTCAGGCAACTCAGACACTAATTAGAGAAGCAGTCAAGAGGCCCACGGTCACTCTGAAGGAGATGCACAGAGATCCACTGCTCAGGTGGGAACTATTAGTCATGTACTGTACAAATCTAGCCTTTATTGAAGAGTGGCAAAAAGAAAGCAAGCCATAAAATGCTTATGGCTTGCAGTTTGCCACAAGCACCATATATTTAATCAAGATATCAAGCAAGAACTCAGAAAATTTAAAGAATGACAGGAGCATCAGTAGTACACAGAAGAAATAAAGCAGGGACAATCCATCAGCCAGGTCCTGGAACAGCCAAAGAATCTCAGTTATGGCTTGCGTCTAAATTTACCACATTTACCACATAGCACAGAAATAGTAGAAATACAGTAAAGCATGTGATTAAAAGCTTCCCCAGAATACACTGCCTCAATATGTGAAAATCCGTTTGTCATGTTATGTGAAGAAGGACCTAAGAGCAGGGGGCTAACGGTAGGGGCGTGACAGGGACATGTGTCGTGACAGGGAAGACTGCAGTGGGTCCCTTCTGATCCTATACCATCTAGGGCCCTAACAGTTACCCCAGCACTCCTGGAACCTACTCCGCCTCCTCCCTTGGTGGGAGAGCCAGTACCTTTATCGCTAAAGGTGCTGCCACAGTGCCATTTGCAAACGAGCCGGGAATAAAAATGTGGATTTTCTGCAGTCCTCCATAATGGAATCTATTCCGGATGAGTCAAAACAAGATCGGATGAGTTACGTTTGAATTGCGCATGCGTTACAAACAAAACAGGACGTCCTGTGATTGAGTTGCGGACTGTATAAGCTGCCTGCTCCTGCCACTGAACGTTCAGTCTTTCTGAGTGCTGTTGCAGTGCCAAAA
>JAVSBU010346942.1:0-10276 GCA_033118015.1 Loricariichthys derbyi | reverse complement strand
CTATCAGCGTGTACCTTGGCCAAGGCCACGGCTGGAATATAAACAAAACCCTCCAGTAAGGACAACATGAAGAGAATATACCCCCCCTACCCCCCAATCCCAAACTTATGCGTTCATCGTTTTTTCCTGTCTTGTATTCGTGCATAACTGTGCAGAGGTGTTTTTTCAGTTCCCAAACTGTATTCATTAATGAACATAAGTCTGGGGATGGTTTTTACTCCCCTTACTTCATGTATTCCTTGTTATTTGTGTTATTTGTGTTATTTCCTGCTTTAGGTGGCGGCGCCGACGTATCGGCAGCGGCTCCTTCGGCTCTCTCTTGAGTTGGAGAAATGTAATTCCGTTCAGCTGTGCACTTGTTGTAGCGTCTGGAAGACAATAAATCACATACCATTCCATACCGTACCATGTTGAGAGTGCATGATAAGGGTTAATATGAACAACTGATATTGTGGCAATATGTAGTAAGTTTTTAAAAAATTCAGGACAGGTTTTGTGGACATGCTGTGACATGCTGAATAATGGCGCAAACACATGCGGATGTAAAAAACACAAATAAACATTTAATAGACACACAGATGAACTGGAAACAGAAAATGAAAAAAGACTGACGCAGATACAAACAAAGTAAGAAGCAAACATACAGAGGGCTAGGCAGAATCCGAGTCAAGGGAGCACAGAGTTGTAAACCAGAGCTGGGCGAATGATACAAAAGTAAAAGGCAAAAATCGGAATCGAAAACAGGCAGAGTCAAAACCAGAAAGCAGTACTCACAATAACAACGCTTGGTAATGGCACAAAGAAGGCACAGTACTTTGCGAGGAAGAACACCTGAACTGGGTCATAAATAGCCTAAATAGATTAGTATTCCGGTGATGGCGGTCTGACTCTGATTGTGGATTCGCTACTAGAGCTGACGTGTCCCAGCGTGGCATGATGGGAATCGTAATCTGTAGAAGTGTACCCGGTAGAGCTATAACGAGGCATGACAGTACCCCTCCCCCAAAGAGTCCGGGACGGTCGAGGTACGAGACTGCCCATGACCACCACCACTAGCCCCAGCCGAGGCAATGGGATTGCGATCCTCATCATTCTCCATATGCTGGACGAGGGGGTTTCTTCTTGGACTGCTCTGGAGCGCGTGACTCCCCTGGATCTGGCTACTTCAACTGGACCCCCCACAAGGTTGACCCCTGGGGCGAGGGGCCGGTTTCTCAGGATGTCGGCTGTGGAAATCTACAAAGAGGCCAGGGTCCAATATGTCACTAGCTGGTACCCATTGTCTCTCCTCAGGTCCGTAGCCCTCCCAGTCAATGAGGAACTGAATAACACCCTCTCTCCATCTGGAGTCCAGCACCTGGACTACTGCGTAGACCGGAACTCCCTCGATTTCCATCACAGGTGGTGGTGACGTCCCGGGCAAGACCTCGTCCAATGGCCCTGAGATGACCAGCTTAAGAAGGGATACATGAAACATATTAGTTACATGGTATTGGGAAAGGGAGCTGTAATTAATAAGTTACCTAATTCACTGTCTTGACAACTTTAAATGGTCCAATATATTTTATCCCTAGTTTTCGTTTCCCCTTGCTGGGCTTAAAGTTTCTCTTGGACAATCACACACTGTCTCCTGGTTGGTATGAGGGGTTGTCTGCTCAATGGCGATCGGCCTGCTTTTCTGCCTGCTGATGGCCTTCTTAATGTTCTAATGGGTCTCCTCCCATACCCTCTTGCCCCTATTCATCCATTCATCCACCACCGGGACATCGGTTACCACCCCTGTCCAAGGGGCAAGAGGGGGTTGGAAGCCTAGGATACACTAAAACGGTGTGATACCTGTGGAAGCATTTCTCATGGAATTCTGGGCCATTTCAGCCCATATGAGATACTTAGACCAATCCTTCTGATTATTATGACAGTAAATTCTAAGGAATTTACCTACCTCTTGATTTGCCCTCTCACACTGCCCGTTGGACTGTGGGTGGTAACCCGAAGTCAAACTGACCGTCACCCCGAGGTGTTCACAAAAGCCTGACCACACTTTAGATGTGAATTGCAAACCTCTATCAGATACAATATCCCCAGGGATACCAAAATTGCGAAATATGTGCATGAAAAGTACCTCAACTGTCTCCCATGCTGTGGGTGTACCTTTAAATGGTACAAACAATACGGCTTTGTAAAATCGGTCTATCAACGTGATTATGGTGGAAAATCCCTCTGACGACTTTAAGTCAGTGACAAAGTCTATTGCCATATGAGACCAAGGTCGTGAAGGAACCGGTAGTGGTAACAATTTTCCGGCCGGAAGTGTTTTGGGCGTTTTACTTTGTGCCCATATAGAGCAAGATGCCACAAACTGGTGTATGACTCCCACCAATACCTTTGCCCAATGAGATGTTGAGTGTGTGTCTCGCCTGGGTGTCCAGTCGCTAAAGAGGAATGTGCCCAGGTAATTAGGGCCGTGCTCTGTGGGGCGTGCACGTAGACCTTATCCCGAAGACAGTTCTTGGGAATAGGGTGTTCACGCAAAGCTTTTGCAATCTCCTCATCTATTTCCCACTGAATAGCATTTATGCTATTATGTTCTCTGGTTCCCCAGTAATACTTTCCGCAGGTTCAGGAAACCGTTGCGACAGAATGTCGGCCTTGACATTCTTAGATCCTGGCCTGTATGTAATGTTGAAATTGAACCAGGCTAAAGAATAACAACCACCTAGCCTGTTGAGGGTTAAGTCGTTTCTCCTTATAGGTACTCCGGGTTCTTGTGGTCAGTGAATACCGTGAATGGATGTTTGGCTCCCTCTAGCCAGTGACGCCATTCCTCTAAGGCTAACTTGATAGCTAGGAGCTCTCGGTCCCCTATACCATAGTTGCGTTCAGCTGGAGAGAGTTTACACAAAGAAAAGGCTACTGGATGCAGTTTTTCGGGGTTACCTTGTCGTTGGGAAAGCACAGCTCCTACCCCAATCTCCGATGCATCCACCTCAATCATGAATGGCCTCTCAGGATCTGGGTGTTGCAGATTAGTTGCTGAGGAGAACACCTACTTGAGCTTCTCAAATGTGAGCTTGGCCTGTGATGTCCACCGCAGTCTGCGAGGATTCCCCTGTAACAAAGCGGTCAGAAGGGCAGCTACCAAACTATAATTGCGCATAAAACGCCTGTAGAAAATAGCAAACCCTAAAAAAATGTAGCTCTTAACACTGCCGGGTACCAGCCACTGAGTTACCGCGTCCACCTTCTGATCATCCATAATAATTCCCCTGGTACTGATGAAGTATCCTAGAAAAGACACAGATTGCAAATGAAATTCGCATTTCTCGCCTTTTATAAACAGGTGGTTCTGCAACAGTCTCTGTAGAATGGCCCGGACATGTTGGATGTGTGTCTGGAGATCAGGAGAATAGACCAGGATATTGTCAATGTAAGCTAGCGCGTAGGTGCCAAGCATGTCACGTAAAACGTTATTAATTAAGGCCTGAAAGACCGAAGGAGTGTCAGAGAGACCGAATGGCATAACCCTATACTTGTAGTGACCCCAATTGGTGATGAAGGCGGTTTACCACTCATCCCCTTTCTTAATACAGATCAAGTTATACTCACTTCGCAAGTCTAATTTGGTGAAGTACTTGGCCCCTCTCAGCTGCTCCAGGGCTGCTGGGACCAAGGGCAGAGGATACGGATATTTCTGGGTGATATCGTTAATGCCTCTAAAGTCAATGCAGGGGTGGAGCCCGCCATCCTTCTTCTTTACATAGAAGAATCCCAATGCTACAGGGGAAGTGGAAGGTCTAATGAACCCGTGTATTAGAGCTCCATCGACATACTCAGACATAGCTGATTCCTCCTCTAGGGTGAGTGGTTAAATACGTGCCTTTGGAAGAACTTCCCCCTCAATAAGTTCAATAGTGCAGTCATAGGGAGAATGAGGGGGTAGAGTAGCGGCTCTAGCTTTACTGAATACCTCCCGAAGGTCTTGGTATGGCAAGACCATAAACCATGGCAGCCCTAAGATGCAGGTAATTCTGCCTGGACCCACTGGACCTCCGTCGACCGCTGCGACCCCGAGCAACTGTGTTAGCGTCTCTGTTGGAATGTTGAGCTGCTCGACGATCTCCCCTCTATGAAGTTCCCCTCTGCTCCTGAGTCGATGAGGGCTGGAATGACACGACACACAGAGGCACAGTAAACCCTCACCTTGATGACAAATGATCGTTTGACCAATCCCTGGGTGCGGAGACTCACCACATTAACGCGTGTTTTCCCGGAGTAGACGCCGGAACAGGGCCCAGACGGGCCGGACATTATGCCTTGAAGTGGCCGGACTCTCTGCAGTACAGACAACTGCCCTCCATGTATCGCTCGAGACATTCATTGGGATGGAGTCGGGTCGAGTCACACTGCATATGCTCCACCCCGGGTTCCTGTAAGGTGCCAGGCGGCAGGTGTCTGAGCGAGCTAGGGGGACCTCTCTGATGATGTCATTCAGAGATAGTCAAGCCGAATGGCCAAATCAACGAGCTTGTCCAGGGAATGTTCATCATCTCTGCACACGAGCTCGGTCAGGATCTCTGAGCTGAGTCCATTACGAAAGGCTATGAGCAGAGCGGGCTCATTCCAAACACTTCCTGCAGTAAGCATACGAAATCTCAGGGCGTATTCAGAAACAGGCTGCATGCCCTGTACTTCTGCCCTCGCGTGGATGATGAAAAACCACCTTAAATTTCTTTGCAAATGTCTGATAATGCAAATCTTTGAGATTATCCCAGGCGGCCGTGGACCACTGGAGTGCATTATCAGTAAGGCGTGAAATAAAAAATGCGATCTTGGCTTTATCTGAGCTAACTGGTGAGTTGTTAAAGTATAACTCGCATTGTAGCAAAGAACTGGCGCAAAACCAGAAAGCAGTACTCACAATAACAATGCTTGGTAATGGCACAAAGAAGGCGCAATACTTTGCGAGGAAGAAAACCTGAACCAGGTCTTAAATAGCCCACAAAGATTAGTATTCCGGTGACGGCGGTCTGACTCTGATTGTGGATTTGCTGTTAGAGCTGACGTGTCCCGGCGTGGCATGATGGGAATTGTAGTCTGTAGAAGCGTACCTGGTAGAGCTATAATGAGGCATGACACATGCTTTGTACTCACACACATGACACTCTACTTAACACATCTGTTTTTTTCATCAATGTTTCCACTTCACAATAACAGCCCAGTTTATTGGTACTGTAACATAGCGGCGTATGTTCCTAAGCTCTTTGCCATGACCCATACAGTGTTTGTGTATTGAAAATAGAGACTGTGTGCTAAAGTGTATGCATCTGATAGCAACTGTGTGGCTGAAATCAGAAAGGGTTTGGAGGTTACTTACCATGTTAACCTTTATTATTTATATTATATTAATATATATATAAATATTATATAAAAATCTCAATGTTTTAGGAAAACATCAACATCAATGAAGCGGCAAACTTCCTGGTCAAGCACATCATTGCAAGTGAGAACGACATCCTCAAATCAGTGGTTCCTGACACCATCTCTCCTCAACTTACTACAAATAAAGAGATGAGCTGCTTTGGCTGTTTCAAATCCTAACAGCATCAGTCAAGTGGATTTGGACTCAAACTCCAGGAAGGACTGCAGTTTCCAGCAGTCAGATGTCACTTGGTATATTTGTGTTTATATCTGTGTTAGCATGTGAGTGAATGTGAGTGAATGGGACACATAAGAAGCTATATATGAACAGGTGCTTTTTAAGATCAGCTGTGTTTGTGCAGCACAGATTTAAAATTTGTGAGGGTTAACAAGATCAAGTGAGGACAAGTTAGGATTCCATGTAATAACTTTTAATTTGAGATTGCTAAAACAAGTGTATGCAAAGGTCTGTCCAGCATAAATATGTTTCATACAGTGGTTACCTAAACGTATGAAGGTTGTGATGCACAGTATTAGGAGGGTTACTTTAAACATTTATTTCACTACAGATTACAGAATGCAAGTACGTATTCTGTTATATTATTAAAAGTGAGTAACATATTTTAAATACGCTGGATTAATTAATAATTTTCTCACATTATTAAGGCATGTAACAGTGTGAATAAATGTGATATTCACATGATGCTGGTAAGTATGCTAAACTGAAGCCATCAGTCACTCTGAATGTACAGTTGCAATCAAAAATATTCAACCCCCCAAAGATTTTAAGGATTTATCAATTTTTATGGCAGTTTTTATGGACTAAAATGGAGTTGAAACATAATTAAGCCTTCTAAGAACTCTGTAACAATCCTTCATTTTCTTCAGCTATGATGCATATACTGTATAAACCCAACCATGAAGGAATTCAAGGTGAGTTGCAATTGTGGGTAAAGCAAAGGTGCTTCCACAAAAGCTGAGAGAGGAGATTATTTCATCACACCTAAAGGGCCTTGGGTATAGGAAGATTTACAAAAAAATATAACATCCCAATATACCATTGGGAGCATTATAATGGAATATTGGAGTAGTATATGATATATACGATATATCATATATGGTATATAAGATGTGGACTGAATAAACAAGGACTTTATGGCTGGACTCCAAAATGCTCTCAACTCTTAACCACAAAGAACATCAAAAGTCCACTAGAATATGCCAGGAGGAATTTGGATAAGGCTGCAGAGTTTTGGGAGACAGTTCTATGGACTGACAAACTGGAACTGGAACTGCGAAAGACCAGGCTTATGACCAGAAGAATACCATTGATTATGTGGGGCTGTTTTTCTGCAGCAGCAACTGGCAGTCTTGATTGTGTACGTGGCATCATGAATTCTCAGAAATACCAGGCCATTTTAACGAGGAACTTGATGCCATCTATTGACAAACCTTGACAATCATTGGACCTTCCAGCAAGACAATGATCCTAAGCACACCACCAAGTCAACCAAAGCTTCATTGAGAAATATATCCTGGAATGTCCTGGAGTGGCCTTCTCAGTCACCAGATCTTAACCTGACTGAAAATCTTTGGTGTGCTTTTGCACATGAAGAATGGGCCAAGACTCCAATGCAGCTTTTTCCCTGGTAAACATAGTCAGCACAGCACAATAATATTCTGGGCTTCTTTGCCCTCTAATGAATGTGAAATGATCCTGTGAAGTACATTCCTGCTCTGGCTGTGTATCAATGTCCATCCTCTCGTGTCATATGTAGACAGCTAGGATACACTGTGTGCATGGCCTACTATGGTACAGATACACTTTTGTTTTGCACTTAATTTTAAATCAGGGGCTTATGGGAATTCGCTGATACCTTTTCAACCCAAATAGTGCAGACTTTTTTAAAAACAAAGAAGTCCCTTTAAGTAATCTATTGATTTTTAGAATGTAACTGTATTCTGATTACCTATTTACATTGTAACTGTAACTAAATACAATTACAACTAAATATAATGTACTCTAAGTACACTTTTTGTCCAGATCTTTGTGGACACCCCTCCTATTGAATGAATTTTGCTACTGTAAGTTGCACTCATTGCTGACACAGATGTGCAAATGCATACACACAGCTTTTCTAGTTTCTGCAGAGAACTGACAATAGAATAGGATTCTCTGGTGCAGATAAACATGAACCTATTGGGACCATGCTTAATGACAGGTGTTTTCTTTCTATGGTAGCACATAAAATTGGAACAATACAGAGAATATTGGCTCAGTCCCTGCGCAGGTTTGATATGCAAATTTGCTAGAGGGGTATAAAGTCCTCCGGCACTGAGTTGTGGAGCAGAGGAACTGTGTTCTCTGGAAAGATGGTGCTTATTTTTGGGATGAGCTGGGTAGTAAGGGATGAGATAGGTTGGTGATCATCCAACATCCTGATTTCACTCTTGTCACTGAATGCAGTTACTCCTAAAAAGCCAGATAAACTCTTTTAAATACAGTTGATTTAAAAAGAAACAGGGAGCAAATTCCCAAATATGCTTGTCTATATAGTTTATGTAACAACATTACACGCATTCAGGTACTCCCTAAAAATGGATGTGCGGATGCTTTTTATAACTGTACGTACCTTTATAAATTTGTGAATCTGTAGATACGGTTTTTATTAGGTTGAAATCTGTATGATGTATAATAATAGTAAATAATAAATACACTGAGTAATCTGTCTGCAGTTCCTTTCCACCCTCTTCTGCATGCTTTAGTATCTGTTCCTCTTTCTCCACGCTCCACGGTGATTCACTTTCTGACTCAGTGCCATTATATAAATCTCCCATAAATTTGGACTCGTTTTTGTTTCTTTTACCATATAAACTGATCTTAGTTTCCTTCTGGTTCGCAGCCTACAGAGTGCAAATGATTCGCACTTAGAATCCATCTATTGTTGTACATGTGGGGGGTATTCCAATGTGTTACATAATTAGGATTCGCATTATCCCAAGTATTGTGAGGAAGTTTTGAGGGCAAACACAGTAGGTACTGTAATGTGTTAAAGACGAAGGTATGAAATGTAAAACCAAAGCTATTTTGTATCTGGATTAACATTAGTGTTTCTTAATATTATATATTGTATATCATTTGCAGTCTGAACCTAAGAAAGAAGGTGGTTTTGAATCATGTTTCTGCTTGATCTAATTACTGTCCATTGACAAGACCTCTTATTCATTGTTGCTAAATCTATAATCAGGTGTTAGACAAGTGTAATTTAGCCTTAAAAAGTTTTTTTTTTGCAATTATACTTATGTAAGCAACAGCACATTCTGAACCAGTGGATGAAAGTAGAAGGTTCTGTTTATTGTACTAGTACATGACAGTACGTTTGTGGAATTGCTCTGTGTCTTATGCTCAGCATATCTAATATTCAACCTAAGTCTTCTGGAATCACCATGACAACTGCTGAGCAATGAAATACAAAAGCTCGTCCATGTGAAGGTTGAGGCTGCTGCAATGTCCCAGTCGTCTCTATCATGCAAATTTGTATATGTTCCTCATTTTGGATGTTCTAGTATTCTGAATTTAAACACCAAATATACCGGAATGTAAGATTTAAAATGAAATTAGAATGTGAATGAAGCCACTGTTAGCACATCACACACAGATGTGAATCATGGTGGCAACGTCTCAGATTGAACTGAGCTGCAGCTTTATCTCATATACCATCAGATGTTAAATACAGAGCATAACTGATGCAAACCAGCATCTACCTAAGTGGAATTATTGCTGAAGGAACACAAATGAGCAGTACTGATTTGACAAGTAATACACACAAACATCCAAATCTCACTTTTGATTACAGGATTTACTCTAGGGGGAAAAATATAAATTTGGAAATATTATTCCACTATAATACTGTCAACATTCTAGTGTATAAATATGTATAATATATTTGTCCTGAGGTACCGCAAGAGATGTCCTGATATGTGTTGTCTCATTATCGTCCATGTGGCTCCTCACTTTCTCCAATCACAAATCAGATTTGACCATGTAAAGTCCCGGTGAGCAGTCGTGCTGCCAGTCATATGAATTACATTAGAGGACACAAGAGTATGTGATACTGACACTGCTGCAAGGACTTAAAGTAAATCAATAATAACTTAAAATAAATATAACAAACATACATTATCCTCCTCAGTTTCGATCAATTAAAAATATAATACCCCATGAGTATCTCTAATACAAAAACAGAATAAATAAAAACAAGAATAAACGTAAAATTACACTTAGCAGTTTTTACTGTAGTTATTTAAACTCCATCCAATCAACATCATTTCGCTTAAATGTCTAGTAATAAATTTTAATAAGAACTAAAAATCTGTCTTTTACCCCAATTCATTGTGGCCATAAACAGCTGGTCACCTCAACAGCCAATCAACACTGTGAATGCATGATCAGAGGCAGGAGTTAAAGTTCAGTAAAAACCATATTACGTTACCATCCCACTCGTGGTTTCAGTGGATATTCGAATATATTGTTTGCACATACATTTCTCATGGAATTACTCTTTACACTTTTAGAGTAGTCTAGAAAGACTGTGACTATGGAAATGTCTGCTCAGTGTCCATTTTGGCCAATGTCCTGTTTCACAGAACGTAATGTAAATGGCGTATAACTGTATACACTATATACAGTGGTGTGAAAAATTGTTTGCCCCCTTCATGATTTCTTGGTTTTTTTGCATGTTTGTCACTCTTAAAGTCAAAGTCAAAGTCAAATTTATTTATATAGCGCTTTTTACAATGGAGCATTGTCTCAAAGCAGCTTTACAATTTCTGTAATTCCCAATTTGAGCAACAGTGG
>JAVSBU010346933.1:0-10276 GCA_033118015.1 Loricariichthys derbyi | reverse complement strand
TGAGATATAGAGCTTCACATTAAAAATGGACTGGAACTTGGTAGCCAGTACAGTACCACAGGCATGCAGAAAGTAAGATAATAATCAGCTAATAAAATAATAGCTAATATAATGTAAGCTAATATAATAATAGTTTGTAGGAGTTCGAGTGAAAACGCTGAGGCAAAGTCAACGTTTATACAAAAAATCCCGAGGAGGGAAACTTTATTTTACTACCGCTAAAAGCATAATTGAACAAATGAACAGCTTGAGAGTCGACTCACTCCGCGAGTGAACATGATTCCTTTGTTCAGCATGAAATTAAAGGTACAGCAGAACAGTCTGCTTGATGCAGTGTCTCTGTGTGAATACTATTTAGTGTTCTGTAGCCCCTACAAACTAATAAAATAATATAATGTAAGATAATATAGTAATAACTAATATAATAATATAATGTAAGCTAATATAATAATAGCAAATAGCAGAAGGTAAGTTGTGAGAATGATTACTTGTAAAAAATACATTAAAAATATAACCATAATTAAACACATTAACTTTTGTGTGCTTATTTATATGTGAATAACATTTTAAAATCCAAATTTTTTTGTGACAGTAGTAATTTGGTATGGGACAGTAAACTTTCCAGTCATTTGCCCGACCGGGCAAATTGGGGAAAAAGTTAACGTTGAACCTTGCCTGTCTCTCTCCCCTGCTGTACTGCAAGCTTCTGCTTTAGGGGTTGTTAACATATAACTGGTAGCTTGTTCATCTTGTGGCTTCTGGCAACCCTGGAATTAAATGCAACACCCATTAAATGGCTCATTCTAAAAAAGCTTGTCTTAGTCTTTGGAGCCACACAGAGAAAGCAGACGGGTATCACTACATACTATTAGAATCCACATAAAAAGATCATCCATATTTGCCGATAAAGTGGGTCCATGTTTACAAAAGGCCAAGGCAGGAAGATTGACATTTACGGGCCATCCTTCTGTGAGATTATTGGCTGGCTGCAAAGTACAGTAAGTCATGTAAACCTGGAGATCTTGTGTTATCTCATTACTGAAATGCATGTAAACTCTGATAGGATGACTGATGAATTGATTTTCTGCAGTTATACAGTATGATTATTAAGTGCATGTAAACAGAGCTTTGAAGACAGCAAGAAATCAGAGTGGACTTAGGACAAAGAAAAAATTGAATCCTTACTGTTAGAGTAAGGTACAATAGTGTGATGCTGGCAGAATGTTACTCCTATACACTCCTTTATAACCATGTTAAGATGCATGACATCACAGAAGTTGAGGATGCTTTTAATGGTGGTTGCCTTTGCCAAGAATCTACAACTAGGCCATCTTCCAGCAGGACAATGAGCAAAAACAGAAGAGCGGACAAACAGAAAAGCAGCAAAATGACCACAGGATCAGTCTGACTTCCAAGGCTCCAAGCCTAAACCCTAGAGAAAGCCTGTGTGATCATCTCAAGAGGAGAGTCCACGAGAGAACTCAAGACTCTGGAGGATTTGGAGAGATTCTGTACTGAGAAGCCTCAAAGATTCCTTGCTCTGTGTCAGGCATTACAGGAGAAGACTTGGTGCTATTGTCAAATAAAGGCTGTACAAAATGCAAAATGCAGATTTGGCGATTGACGTTCACACTGCTCACAATTATTTTCGAGGGACAATGGGATTTTTTTTAAGGCGCTCTGTAGCAGCAGATGACAGATTATGTAGCAGGAGACACTCTTCTGTGATCTATCGCCTAATGCTCGCATCTCAGTGATCAAAAGAAGACTGATCTCCAGCGATAAACGTCAGGTCATGAAAGCCGTGCAGTGATTTAGTGATTGTGGTATGGGCAAAGGCATTACTAAAAGGTAGCATGTAAATATTCTCAACATCTCAGATGCATTGGAACCTGGCTGGTTTTGGGGTATTATATCTAGGCTGAGTCTTATGGATTTATTTATTTGCTAGTGGGGGATGTAGGGTGATGGGAGTGAAGTGGCATTTAAGGTACCAGACTTCAGACCAGGAGGTCCAGCGTTCAAGTCACAGCATGTCAAGCTAACACTGTAGAGCTCCTTGGTTAGTATAGTGGATGCTTGTATCATATAGGTCGACCACTCAATTTGTATGTATACACCAAGTTGCCACTTTATTAGAGACGAGTGCCCTTCCACAAAAGCAATGTCCCTTTAGAAATTAGACACTTGACCCTGGTGTACAGAATAAAACAAGTAAGCAAGTTGTGTGTGGATCACTTCAGTGTATATCCACGTTAAAATGGGGAACACCTGCCAGCATTGTGGGGTTTTCCCATGCAAAGATGTTTTAAGAGAGTACTGTGAATATAAACACCTAGTCAATAAAAGGGAGTCACGGGAGAATGTCAAGAACTGTTCTGATGAACATGCGGTGCACAGTAAAGCATCCTGCTCCTGAATACAATGCTGGTGTTCCAAATAACATGCTTGAATGTACGATTGATTGTTCTTTAGCATGGATGGGCTGTAAACACAAACAATCTGTTCAAGTGCCATTGCTGTATGAGGAAAACCAAAAGGCAAGACACCAATAGCAAAGAGCACAAAAATGAATTGCTGAGCAGTGGAAAAATATGGTTCTGGTTAGATGAATCCAGATTTCTGTTGTATAATACAGAAGTCCAGAATTTGGCTCAAGCATCATGTATAGAATAATTCTTCCTGTTAAGCTACGTTCACACATACACGGTTGCGGCCTAGTTAACCGAGATTTGGCTTACTAAAACTTCCAAATTGTATCCTGGAGTGTTCTTGCAAAACCTTACGAATTAAGCGGTGGTGGGCGTGGCCTAAACCGGGAAAAAAATCCCGGTCGCAAAAAAGTTTCAACATGTTGAATAATTCCGGGAGTTTTTGCCGGAACCATAACATTACTTAATGACAGTATAGATGACCTGAAAAGACGTGAGCTTGCCTGTCCTTACGAAAGGCAACTAAATGCTTTTACTAAAAGCCTTTAATAAATGCTTACTGGATAACCGAAAGTCAACCTGTAGGTTAGGGTGACCAGATTTTCAAAGCTAAAGACCTGGCCACTTAAATTTTACCGAAAATGAAAGTGCATATCCTCTCCAGTTGTTGTGATGAAAGAGTTATTTTGTACATTACCTGTTATGACCAATAGGTGTCATTATATAACCACATAAAGTAAAATGTGGCATTACGTCATGGAAATGTGATACACTGTTGAGTGTTTTAATTGGTCTATTTCCATTGCTATGACATCTTTGTGATTGACAGCCCAAAGACAATGAGTCCTGTGTGCAACCAGTTGAACTTGAACTCTGTCGTCCTCTGCTTAGGAGGCGGAGCTAGATTTGCATATTTTCCTGACCTTGCAAATGCTTAACCGTATTTTTTGCAGGTAAAGCCGGAAAAGGCTTATCTCGATGAACTTGGCCGCAACCGTGTATGTGTGAACATAGCATTAGGTGTCAGCATTTCAGGCTGGTGGAGTTGGAGTAATGGGGGGGAATTATACCCTGGGTCCTGTGATACCTGTGGATGGACGTTTGAGCAGTAGGGCTTACCTAAGTATTGTGGCTGAACAAGTACAGCACTTTATGGCAGCTGTTTACCCTATGGCAGAAGGACACTGAGCAGGACAATGCACTATGCCAACTGTGAGAAGCCCTCTTGTCTCTTGTCTGCAGGAGTCAATATTCCTGCAGAACTATTTCAACACCTGGTCAATTGTATGATACGACAACTTGCTGTGGTTCTGAAGGACATAGTAGGTTCAAGGCACTACTAGATGGTTGTCTTTAATATAGTGATCATTCAGTGTAAATTTCCTATATAGAAGTACCTAAATGTAATTCTGGACAAGGAATAAAGCATGATTTGAGTTATTTCCTGTGAACAGTGGAATGACTCACTGTGACGATACTCAGAGCAAGAAAGAGCAAAATGAAATGAGATTCTGTGAGACTTTACACTTTGAACAAAGATTTGGCACTTAATTCAAAATATTTTTCAACCTACTTTCTATGCAAATTTGAAAACGTGTACTCAGAGTTTGTGTAAAAATGTAAGATTACTATATACAGCTCTGGAAAAAGTATGTGACTACTGAAAAAAATCATCAGTTACTTTGATTTTACTGTTTGAGGAGCTGCATGTGATGATTGAAATGAAATGTTTGTTTTATTCTATAACTTACTGAAATTCAATGACAAGAACATTTTTTTACTGCGTTCAAACCCCTATTACAAAGAAAAGTTTATATTAATTTTTTTTTAAATGTTAATGCTTTAAATCTCAGAAATAAATATTACCGTCACAGCTTTCATGCATCTTGAACTTTTCCTCAATTAGATTTGGTTTCAGTGATAACAATTGGTACATCAGTAAGTGGAATGAGGTGTGTATGTGCTGGAAATCATTAGATACTGGAATGAAATTGATTTTAACAAAGTTGAATGGTCTTTTAATTTTTTTCCAGAGCTATATTTACAATCCGCATATTACACGACTGCAGTCAGATTTCATTAAAATGCTAAAGAGGAATACATTTATCTACTAGACTAATGTATGCGAATAAATTCAGGCTGCCATCCAAAGACAAGATGCAATAAATGACACGGTGTAAATGGTCCGTCAGGCCTTTAAGCTCAAAGGTTCAATACAAAAAGCCAGGTGACTTGTAGAACTGAAGAACCACCTGTCCTTAGAGGAGATGAAACCTGATGTAGGGTTTCAGAATGACCATAACCCTGAACATTGAGAAGATAAGGAAGATGGCAGTGCATTGTCTTGAAAGCGATTCAGATGCATGGTGGTGTTCGATGAAGGATTAGGGTCAAAGCTCACTGACTTGCAGTGAGCTGCGGGGGAGGAGCGGAGTGGAAGCAGATGAAGGAACATCATTCAAAACCCCTGCTGAGGAACCTTAGGGGCATGTCATGCGGCTAAAAAAAAAGATTCTGGGACGGACATGGCGCTCATCATTAAATGGTTATGGGGCATCAATTTTCCTGTGAAGGACACAGGCAAGGCAGGTGACCCCTGACATATGTGGGGTCAAGAGGGCACAGGGCACACGCTCTACCCTCAGTCCTACTCTCTTTCCTGTCAGGAAGCATTACACGCTACCACCTAGATCCAAGCTAATTATTTTACAACGTACCCTGGGGAGACTTTGGCAGCTGCAGGGATGGAGACAAGAACTCTGGACTGACAAAGATGAAAAGAGACTGTTTCTATAGTTACAGAAGAGATGGACACCAGGACTCCTCTAGACCTTCCACTAGATCATGCATCCATTGTTCATTGCAGGGCAAGGCATGGGGTGCTATCAAGATACAATGGGACAATACCCCCAATCTGACTATGGTGGCCTAGCAATTAAGGAACTGGACTATGGACCAGAAGATCCTGGGTTCAAATCCCACCTCTGCTAGGCTGCCACTATTGGGTCCTTGAGCAAAGGGCCCTTAACCTACAATTGCTTGGATTGCAAGACTGTATCAATTGTAAGTCTCTGTGGATAAGGGAGTCTGGTAAATGACTAAATGTAAATGTTTAGCCTAAACTTTGGATATATTTTTGAAGAGCAAATTGTGCAGTTCTAAACATGCTCTGGCTGGAATGCTAGCCCATCATGGGCCAACCAAGGGATGGTCATTTGACCAGCTTCACCTCACCCAGACACAGCCAAATCATGTCCAGGCTGACAAGGCTGGGAGAGACTGCTGGGCCTCAAACCCAGCTCAGTGTGGAAGGGTGGGCTGACACAAATTAAATGACAAAATAAAAGACTTTCTATCCTCTTATTACAGATTTCAAACTGTACGGTTTACATATTTTCTCCAACTATGCTATCTGATTATAGCATGTGCATTACAGCATAATTCAAACCAAATGTGTAGAGCATTATTCAGCAATGAGAAGCTTGTGAACGATGAAGAGTAAATCACTACTGTTCAGTTCGCTGACATTGCATGCCCTCATTAGTGTAAAATGATGTCATTCCCCACAAAAAAAGCCCATGAAAACCTTTATTAAACCACAGTGAAGGAACACAAGTAATGTCGTAAACTTAAATGTTAAATAAACCAAAATATGTTTTAGATTCTTCATAGTAAGCACCTTTTGCTTTGATTCCAGCTTTATATAATCTTACATTCTCTTAATCAGCTTCATTATTATGGCCACCAATAATCACCTGAAATGGTTTAACAACAGTCCTGAGGGAGTTCCCAGAGGTTCTGAGTGCTTGTTGGTTGGATACTTTCAAAATTCTTGAAATTTTTCAGATTGACTAACCTTCATTTCTTAAATTAATGATGGACTGTGGTTTTTCTTTACTTAGTTGAGTAGTTCTTGTCATAATATAGATTAGAACATTAATCAAATAGAGCTATTCACTGTATACCAACTCTAGCTCTTCACAACACAACTGATCTCAAACACATTAAGAGGGAAAGAAATGAAAGAAATTTACTCTTGATAAGACACAGCTGGTAACTGAAAGCCATTCCAGATGACGACCTCAAAGCTGAGTGAGAAAATGTATAGATGTGCAAAACTGTCATCTAACTAAGAGGTGCCTACTTTGAAGAATCTAAAACATATTCTGGTTTGTTTAATACTTTTTTGTTTACTATATAATTCCATATGTATTTCTTCATAGTTTGGATGAATTCAGAATTAATCTACAATGCAGAAGAGTTTAAATAATGAAAAACAACTGAATTAGAATCATGTCTAAAATTTGGACTGATACTGTAAATGTTCTTATACATGCACCATGAGTAGGCAAAAATTGCTGCATTGCATAATCAATGAATCAATAAGATGTTTCAGAGGACCGTGTGGCAGTGCACCCAAAATTAATCCAAAAAAAGCGCACCTTTCTCCACCACAAAAAGTTGCATCGTGAAGATGAAACTGTGCTCAAGCTCAAGTGCAATCGTGCTCAGGCACGGTACAAGGCAACCAGGCATAGAGTGAGAATGTAGGGATTAATATGAGCCATTTTACAATCCACATGTGCTTTGATCTGGATTGTCGTGTTCAAATCAGCATTTTATTCTTGGTCAAATTGGGCTGGACCGCAATATAATTAATAAGGCATTTTACAAACTTCTGACATCACTAGCTGATTTGCATACCCATATCCGAAAAAGTTGGGAAAGTATGGTAAATGTAAATGAAAAAACTGTGTTTCTTACATTTACTTTGATTTTTATTTCAGTGCAGATAGTATGAACCCAGGCATAACAATTTGTTTGGTTAACTAGATTACATTGTTAAATCCAGTCCTGCATTTCAGGCCTGCAACACAAAAGTAAAAGTTCAAAAAAATTACCATTTTATTATTTTGTATTTACATCTATTCTTTTTTTTCAACTTATGATTTGGGGTTGTATTACACCTTTTAAGCAACCTTATTTCTATATCAGTTAGAATTACAAAGTTAGGTCAGGATCTTTTAGAAGATTTGCACGTACTTCTAAGCTATTCATTTTCTATGGCTAATCAGATCTGACAACCACAGATGTTACAAATCTGAACAAATTGCCTAAAAGTCAGTGAAGCCAGTTATCAATTATTGCATATATATACAGTACTGTGTGAAAGTCTTAGGCCACCATTACGTATTGTTACACAAGTTCATTGCCAAAAATAGTAATAAATTCATAGTGTGAATATAACTGAACTTTTGTCAAATCATTTCCTTATTGTGTAATGTACATCAGTTTCCAATTTTCAAATTTCCTAAATGCCCATAAAAAATAGGAATTTAAAAAATATCTTACAGCAGGATATGTGTTTCAAATGGATTACAAGCCTTATAACATGTTTTTGTCATGAAAAACAATCAATTAGTGGACACCTTGTGATGAACATTACGTTTCTACCATAGTTATAACAAAGTCAATTTTCTCCTAAACAGCTGGAGCAAGTCAATTTTTTCAAGCATTGTTTAGGTAGATGAATTACTTTGAAATACTAAAAAAATATTCAAAGAAAATAAAAACAAAAAAATTCAAACTCAATGTCACACTTCTTGTGCCACTAGCATATTTTTACATATATACATTTTCTAGACACCATCATGAAGCCTTATGCCAGTTTGACTGCAGAAAAATCTGTGAATTCTGAATTCAAGAGAGGGTTAAAATAGCGAATAAATAATTGTGAAATAAGTGGAGGCTGCTGTTTACATAAATGGCTATTCAGGCTTACAGAAAATTGTAGATATCGGAAAGGCATGCTTCCTACACAAATATTCCCAGGTGAAATACCATAAAAAATTTCAACAGGAATACATCGAGAGACTAAATTAAATCTGGCAGCCCACTCTCTAACAGTGTTTCAACAGTTTTACCCTAGAGTACAGTATACATACAGTGCTTCAACCCAACTGAGCATGAAAAACCTGGCTCTTAACCAATCAGGTCCATAGGGAAATCTCAGGTGACTGGCTTTAACTGTGACGGTTGATATTAGTAAACCACACTGTGTAAATACAGCAAACGTTTTTCAAGCTTTTTTCCTTCTACTGCCTAAAGAAATATCTTTTATTTAAATGTGTTGCTCCACACACCGAGAAAAGGCTATCTGCATTTCACCATGATGGACGCATAAAGCACAGGGCCCGGGAAGCGCCGTCATGCTGCAGTGCATTCGGTGACATTCACATTTTGTCAGCAAGAGTTATTTTTTCATCAGACTTTACGTTTCTAGTGAGTTGGCACAGAATGTACTGTGATTTTTAACTCGTACTACAAGGAGAAAGCATTGTACCATCACAAGCTGAGCTGAGAATTAAGCAAACTGGTAATATTAGTAACTTAGATGCTTATTATATTCCTGCACATATGTATGTATGTGCTAAATGCTCACCATTTTACCACTCATGCTTACTGCAAAGAGCTCTCAATCCATGATGATCAACACAATGGCTCTGGCCTATTACCAGGCATGAGAAGAACTGACAATAGCTGCTATTTGGATGGAAAAAGCCAGATCCACACAGTCTGTAATACTAGCCACATGTTAGCGTGCTACACAGAAGCTGAAAAAACAAATTTAGAAGACCCTGGTAGACGTGCAATTAAGAGATGTTGGAAAATTCGCACATTTAATTGGAGATAAGTTGAGTTGAAGATGAATTATGTAAAAGCAGTTGACAGAAAATGTATTTTTGTAAATACAGCAAATACAGCTTCAAACCGTCAAAGATTGAGGTCTTGAAGATTATCAATTACAACAGGAAATCCATCTGTCTTAACTCCAGATATAAACAGCTGATCAAATAGACAAAAGGTTATCATGTGTATTTTAACGGCCATAAATATTTGCCGTCATACTTTGTTTTGTTAACGTTTCCTAATTTATCTTCATAATTACAGTCTGTGTTGCATGCAGACCATCAGAACAGATGTGAAATGTAAAAGTTTGTGCTCGGCTAAACGGTTTAAAAAGTGTTAGAAAAGGTTATATTGCATTACCTGTTCTGGAAATTAAGAGTTTCTTCAAGTGGACTCAGTCATTCTTGGTTATGTGCATCCAGTGTGGCATGTTTATTTAAATGTATATGTAGTATTGGTATATTTAGTACTGGTATATTTAGTACTGGTATATTTAGTACTGGTATATGTAGTATTGGTATATTTAGCATTTGTATATTTAGCATTGGTATATTTAGCACTGGTATATTTAGCACTGGTATATTTAGTATTAGTATATTTAGCATTGGTATATTTAGCACTGGTATATTTAGTATTAGTATATTTAGTACTGGTATATTTAGTACTGCTATATTTAGTATTTGTATATTTAGCATTGGTATATTTAGCACTGGTATATTTAGTACTGGTATATTTAGTACTGCTATATTTAGTATTAGTATATTTAGTGCTGGTATATTTAGTGCTGGTATATTCTATGGTTTGGTAGTTTTAACACTGCGTTGTCACTGGCTACTTTGGTGATGACCCTTCTTCATCTTTTATGATCTGGTCACTCCAGATCTGAACAAATCTCTTATTTGATCATGCTATTGTGTTCCTGACAATATGCCCTTTCTAATTATATATAATATGTGTATGTTTGCTTAAAGAGTTTACGTATAGAAAGATGCACCGGTCTGATGAGAGTTTTTAATGCAATGCTTACATCAAATTCTAAAAAGATCATTTAACTGTATTTTGAAGAAAATGCCCTTGGCAATGACATAACATTTACTTTTTTACACCTTTATTTAACCAGGAAGTCCCACTGAGATTCAGAATCTCTTTTTCAA
>JAVSBU010346932.1:0-17139 GCA_033118015.1 Loricariichthys derbyi | reverse complement strand
TCAGCTGTGGTTAACTGCATGTCTGTTCATTTTTGCCAGCAGAGATAAACGCTTTTTTTGCATGAGCACAATTTAAAGTTTAAATTACTGCCCTAATTAACGGACAAACTGTTGTAGCAATGGCGAATATTAAATAAAGAACATCAAACAACATCATGCATGCCTAAAAAGTGTTTTTTTCTTACAAAAAATATCACATATACAGTTTTGTATTGGAAGGGCTCATATATTATATATAATCAATGTCTCAAACAATGTCTATATATAACATTAAATCAATCAATACCTGTGACATTTGTGGTAATCTGTTGTAATAATCGGTATCTGTTGATAAGTCTTTGGAGGAATCGCTCTAGTGTCTCTCATGAACGCAGAGGAGAAACTTGTATCCAACAATGGAAATGGCTTTTCTATGGCATTTATATCCTGCAAATGGCACGAATCGTCCTTGACAGACCTAAGCCAAACCACAGCAAAGCTTAAAATTGGGGGTCTCCACAACAAGCCACGAGAGGATCAAACATGTTCGATCCTCTCGTGGGTTGACCGTATTTAGGCCACGCCCTCCCATAAACACACGTAAAGCCTGGAAAAAGCCCTCGCCACGACAAAATACTCCTATGTGTGGTATGAGAGTTCACTCAGATACCGAGGGGCCAGGCCATTTTATATGTTACTAGAAGTATTTTGTAATCAATGTGGAACTGGTAACCAGTGTAGTGACGACAGAACAGGACTGATATGATAAGAAGGTTCTAGTTAGAACTTGAGCCGCTGCATTCTGAAGTCTGAACAAATTCATTGTTTCAAAAGTTTTTTCAAACCTTAAACCTTAAATCTAAAAAAATCAGTGGTTCAATCTTTTAATAAATAAAATATTTTTTCCCTAAGAAATTACTTTACGAATCGTTTACAAAGGAACATGAGCTCTTCTTTATATTGTTTGTCTTCTTCTTTTTCTTTCGGCTTTTACCTATTCAGGGGTCTCCACAGCGAGTCATCCTCCTCCATGCCACCCCGCTCTCCTCATCCTCCGTCCCCACACCAACCACCTCCATATCCTCTCCAACTGCATCCATACATCCCCTCCCTGGCCCTGTTTCCACCCTCAGTCCTGCACTCTTGCCTTTCTTCCTCTCTTCTTGTCTCCTCACTCGTTTCCCTTCTCGTGGTCTTCGACTACCGGTGATGTCGGTTAGATGAACTCGCATGTTAATTTTGGCAAAGTGTTTTACGTCGGATGCCCTTCCTGACACAACTCTCACCATTTACCCGGGCTTGGGACCGGCACAAAAGATACACTGGATAGTGTCCCCTAGTGGCTGGTTTCTCTTCTTTATAGTGTTTGTAAAAGAAAAAAAATTTTATTTAAAAAAATAATTAAAAGTTAGGAGGCCTACCTCTGCATGATCCGACACTAGAGGGCCATGGCAGCGCAGGAGACCACACCCTCTTGCCTATTCCTCTGATCCTCTGGCTTGGATCAGGGAAGGGGTGGGGGTCAGCTCAGCACTCAATTTTGGGTGTGTCCGGACTTAGGGACCACAGGCAAACTTTATTGATGAGGGCCTGGCATGGCAACTTAACTTGGCCCTGGAAGAACTGCCACGGGCCACCACTCACGTTCCCATCGAAGGGGCAGCCACTAGGTACTGGGGTCATATCCTACTGTACATGGCCAATTGTCCTGCAGGTGGGCTCACACCAAAAGGATCAGCTTTCTGGCTACCCCGGCATCTCATCTGCGGTTGGTGCGGTTGGTGGGACTGTGTTGGCACTGTGCTTTATGCCATGAGACCATTAGCTGCTAGTCTAGTTCTGTTAGCCATATGGGCTACTTTCACTTCACAGTCACTAGGCTTCCTCTGCTAGCCAAACACACTACCTTGGCTTTGCAATCGTTAGGCTACCTCCATTAGTCATATGCACTACTTTTGCTTCACAACCAGTAGGCTACCTTCACTAGCAATAGACGCAACTCTTGATTCACAGCCTCTAGACTACCTATATTAGCCATATGCATACTTTCACTTCACAGCTGCTAGGTTACCGCTGCTAGCCATAAGTGTTACTTTCACTTCACAGCCACTAGGCTATCCGTGCTGTTCACGCAATTCAGCCGCAAGGCTTTTCGCAATATTCGTCCTATCCAGCCGCTGGTTTATCCATGTTACTCACGTTATTCCGCCATGGATCCATGCTCCTTGCTCTACTCAGCTGCTAGGCTGTCCCAGCTAGCCATGCCCTTTTATTTTACCTCCGCGGTTATGACCACCTAAGTACTGCTTGCCCCTTGGCAGTGCTGCAGTTCCAGGGAAAGTTGGTAATGGTATTCTCTTACAGAAGTAAGGGTCATTCCCAAGGTAACAGTGTCCTCGGCAGGGTCAGCACCCATGCCACCAGTGCTGCTGGCCTCTCACTCCCTGTTCTTGCCTCTTTTGGTTCTCCACAGGCACTTTCCGCCAGTGGCTGTTTGGGGTGCCGCTTACGTTCTTGTTCCCTACTCACGTGGCCTGGGTTTGATCCCTGCAATGGATAACCTGCAACTGCACCAGGTCTCGCAACCCTTCCCACCTGCTGAGACACACCTTTTGTTTTTTTCCTTATTTTTGAGCCACCGGCTTTTCTAATTCTACTCTTTGGTCCTCCTCTTACTCGTCCCCATCATGATATAAAATTAATAATAATAATAATAATAATAATAATAATAATAATAATAATAACAACAACAACAATTTTTCTTATTTTTCTCCTTCTTTTTCTTCTTCTTCTCCTTCTTCTTCTTCTTCTTCTTCTTCTTCTTCTTCTTCTTCTTATTATTATTATTATTATTATTATTATTATTATTATTATCCATAACATTTAAATTGCAAGCAATATAATCGATTTTGACAATATAGAGGAGAAAGACATGAGGGAAAGCAAATAATTTGTTTTGAGCTCCTTAGTCGTGTTTTCCAGCGACTTTAAGAGGAAAATCTTTCCAGAATCAGATGAGGGAGATGTAAATGACATTAAACTCTGCATGAATGAGCTACAATGTGTCACATCAGTCAACCATAAACAAAACCGAGCACAAAACCACAAGCCCCAAAACACAGTGGGGATTAAAAGTGACCATAGAAATTCACCAAACGCTCATTTTTTTTGTTCTTTCTGCAGAGTCGAGGAACGGAGAGCAATAAAATAAAATAAACTCCAACTAAAAAAGGAGGGCGAGGGCCAGCCAGGGGGATCGAAAGAGCCAGTGAAAGTGCTATTGTTCTTCTCTTTTTGAGTCCAGCCACAGGGGGAGCGTCTCCAGGCGTGAAGTCAGAACCAAGGAACCACAAAACGGCTGCACTGAGCTTTGAACTGAAAGAAAGCAGCCTCATCGATCATTAATTTAAAGAGACTTTTTCTCTCAATGACTCTTTTCACACACTGTTTTCCGCTCGCTTAGCTTCCCCTCGATCTCCTGAATATCAAGGCAAGACACAAAATTCACAACGAGAGCAGAACGTTACCTTTAGAAACATTAGTAAAGCTTTTAAGTTTACTAATAAATAATATAAACTAGAGAAAGAATATATGCATGATCTACAAACATCAATATTAGCATATATTAGCAATAATATTATATCTAATTTAATATCTAATATTAGCCATATCAGGCATAATGAGAAAATACATCATTTATATTAAAGACCCTACATTAGGCTCTTATAACACATTCATAAGCCATACATAAAGCAGACAAAATGTTTCATAACTGGAAAGCAGAATCCTGCCTCGTTGGCTCCTGGGAACTACGAGTCCTGGCATTCCACTTCGGACCATGTGACTCTGAGTAGCGAGTCAGCTGAGAGAACCAGATCACACGCACCTGAGTTCTGATTGTCCGAGTTATTTAAACGCTGAGATCCTAGCTATGCTTTGCAAAGTATTGCGTTGTTTTCCCGAGCCTTTACCGAGCGTTACATTGAGTGAGTGTTTCTGGTTCCGACTTCTGCTTTGCTTCTATGACTTAGATTTTTGCCTTTCCCTCTGATTGTTGTTTGCTCTGATCCGGTTTTGACCCTAGTGTGTTTTTGACTTCGATTCAGCCTTGTCTCTCGTTACATTGTTGTTTTGTTACTTTGCATCATTGATCTTTTGCTTATGGTTTGTTTGTTCTTTCACTGCGCTAAGCTGTTTTGTGTTTTCATTAAAGTTCTGTTTATTTTACATCCGTGCATGTCTGCCTATTCCTTTGACATGTTACATTTGGTAACACTTTATTTAAAGGATCCCTACACTAGGCCTTCATAAAACATTCATAAGTGATACACAAAGGAACAAGGGAGCACATACAAATTCCTCGTGTCAAAAATCACCAGGATTTGTGCAGCATGACCCAAATCTGCAAAGCAGAGGCTTTTAATGATGTCTAGACTGAGATTATGTAGAAGGTGTTGTTACATGTTATAATGCTGTTATGAAGCTTTGTCCTTATGTACTCTAACCTAAAAAAAGAAAGAATGTACATTTTAATTCAAGAACAGAATAATGGACATGATCCTCCACATCTAAACATGGGAATAAAACATTGATAATTCTAGTTAAAGCTATGTAAACCTTTATAACACATTCATAAACAAGTCATACAGCAGACATAACGCAAGAAGAATTTGTTTGTAAAATCCTCATGTCAATAATCATGATACCTGCAGTGTGTTTCAAAATCAGGAGCATGTAGGGTACCTATGATGTCTAGACTGAGATTATAAAGACTGTAGATGCTGCTATTACATGTTATAACACTTTTATGAAGCTCTCTTCCTCTCTAACACGTCTGCAGTTCCTTATATTTTGTGGAAGCTAAATAAATTGTTTTTAGTCTGAGACAACAACTTGGAGAGTATATGATCATGAAAATAAAACGTCTGGAACATTTTATATGAAGGAGGTCAACATTAGGCCCTTATAACACATTCAAAAGCTGTACATTAATCAGCCATAAAGCACCAGAGGGCATTTAGAAGGTCTTACATACAAAATCACAAGGATTTGTGCAGTATGTCCCAAATCTGGAAAGCAGAAGCTCCTCACTGATGTCTAGACTGAGGCTGAACACAGTTATGAAGCCTTATTCCTATGTACTATAACTTCAATAGAACAGAAGCTCTGATGTTAAAAATGGTTTTAGTCAAGAATAACAACGTTTACATGATCATCCACCATCTAAACATGAAAATCAAATTTTGGTCTCACTGAATTTACATCAGACATGAATAAAGCTTCATGAAGGCTTTATGAATGGACGTCACCATCATTTATGTAGGATCAAGATCTGCTTCTTAAATATACAACATATTTACACACAATGATCATTCCAGGCCTAATTTTGCTGACTTAAAATCTTTGTAATTCCTCTATAACTCTTTATTAAGGGTTATACAGCACTTATGAGCATGTTATTAAGCAATTTCTATTTACATGTTATTATTACCTTACTTACTAAAGAAAAATGGGTGATTTTCTTTTAATAAATAAACATTATTGTTTTATTAATGTGTAGTATCATGGCTACGAATGCATTATAAAGCTCCACTGTAATTATGCTAAATAACATACATTTTATTATCAATCTAATTATTTTTAGTTCATTCTAACATTAATTCTTCATCGAGGTGTGAGATTGAAGTTAAAGATCTGGGTCAGTGGGACAGGACGTCGTATTGAGGTTAACGTCTTGTGGTTTGGGTCTGGTCCTGGTGTTTAAAGTTTATTTTCTTTCATCATTGCTAATCAGAACAGAGAAGCGCGGCCAGAGATCAGAAAGATCGTCCGCTAATATCTCACTAATCTCAGCCGTGATTTCGTTGCGCCACACACAGCGGCGTTTACAGGAACACGACCTCTAACGTTTTTTATTCTTACGCAGACGTTTAGGGTTTGTTTTTAGATACAGAGACTCTGGTGATGACATCATTTCCTGGAAATCTCTGAATCTTAAGGCATAAAGCAAAAATACAAAAGTTATGAGCAATTGCAATTAAGATTTAAAATTTTTTTTACAATTTCTGCAAACCAAATATTGGCTGAGAAGATACAGAGATATTTACGCATTTTATGTTTTGCTTTATCTTAAAAGCTATGAATAAACTCTAAGGTGCAGTGCATGGTGCAAGCTCAGAATTCACATTTAATTGGTTTTGGAGGTGGTTTGAATTCGTATTTGTTTGAAGTTGGAATGCAGCCCATTTCAGACACATCATTGAAGCTGAATTTTTGTTCAAATTTGGGGGCAAAACTTTGAAACGAGCCTTTCAATATCTGCATAACAGGGCCATGCAGGGGCACCTCTGGTCAGCTTGGAGGAAAATACTACAGACCCACCTCCTAATTAGGACGAACTCAGAACCTGAAAGTTGGAACACAAACTTATATGAGACAGAAGAACTCAATCTTAAGATTGTTATACACAAAGAGTATTCAGATGTGATTTTTTTTTCACCTCAAAAAACCCACCAAACATGACAAATATTTAATCTTTTGAATTTCACCACCTAGTTCAAAATATTTTTCAAACTAAATGTCTTGAAGTGATGAAGACGTCATGTCTCACTCTGCACGTTTGAATCGTTCATCGTGCACGGACAAAGCCTGTTAAAAGCGGTTAAAGCTAACTAGTGCCAGGCTGTGTGCGTAAATGTGAGCTCATTAATCAGGCATGAAGTTCAGACCAATCCTGAAACTTTCAGTGTTTGTCTGTAACCTGCCCTTCTTAACGTCCCTCTTCATCTAAGCCATTAAACACCATCATCTAGCAGCTCATAAGATCCACTGCTTCCAGTGTTCCATGGCTCGTACCAGTTTATAGAATGGTGCTGCTCTACAACAAAGAGCTTTGATGAATGTTTGGTTGTGTTCGACCCAGTTTGTACAAACAGTGAGGAAATGACACGATGTGTCTCAATAGTCGATCCGTTCATGACTAACATATCGGGTCTCTGCTGCTGAAAGCAGGGAAAAACCTGATTATGTAATATTTGGAAATCAGAGTTGTTTGAGGAAATAAAAAAGGAACAAAGTAGACCTTTTATGGTCGCATTTCATCTCCTATTTTCTCATTCATCCGTCCATCCGCTTCTGTCATGAGAACGATTATGGGATTATGAAAGATGAAACCACCGTACGGCTGTGAACAGGCCCGAGCAAAAGAGTGGTGTGTAACGCTAACCACTGTCATCCCCGAAACAACCGTTATACTGTCTTTAAAATTAATTCCCATTAATTCTCCTCATCTCAGTGCAGTCCCAGGCAAAATGAGACAAACGCATGACATCATGCTTTATAAAACAGCTCCTCTTTTACCTCATTAAATAAACATTTGAACGTAAAGTGCAGAGCAGGCTAAAGCCAAATTCTGTTTACTGTTCAGTTATTAATGAAAAGACGAGTCAGTACAATAAACTCATAATGAGTCACTTAAAGGTTCCGACCTCACAAGGGACATTAGAGATTCTGAGAACTTTCCTGGGTAAAACAATATTTTTATTTTCAAAGGTAGTAAGTAGAAATAAAAAGTATGAAGTTGAAGAAAATCAAGTAAAGTACAGCTACCTAAAAATACTAAACCCCTCTTCGGCGTGGGCTTTGTTTTTCTGAACGTGCGAGCGCTCCTTCCATTCAGTTATGAATTTGCATGAGAACAGCGAGCCGACGGCTGCAGGACAAAGAGCTGAGGAACGAGTGCCTGTTATCACACGGGCCACACGCAGGCCCAGATGGAGGTCATGACCCTGGGCCCTTCAGGCTCATAGGCACCTCTGTGATGGATGTGCGTGGGTTAATGGAGCACCGGTGCCATGCTGAGATAAAGCGGCACCTTCACCCAGCATAATGGGAAGGTGGAACATCTCGTCTCATGTAGAGCGTCCTTCCCATAATGCAATGTGCAGCAAGGGCGATGACGTAGGACGAGAAGGCGGTGACGTTATGTGTAGCGTTTTTCTCCGTGTCCTTATTCCTAGAGTCCAGAGGCTAATAAATATTGACCTGTACTGCTCGTGCTGTTTTGTGTTAGGTGTTAATAGAGTGGTGTTTGTGGCGCCCCCTATGTCAAACTAACAAACAGCACAACTAACAAACTGGAACCAGTTTGTCCCTCCTGATACTAAAACGTTTAATGTCAGAAGCAATGGAAGAGCACGATCAGGTCAGATGGGTCCTGTTGTCTTTTGGGCAGTCAGGTACGTGGGCACCTTTCACCTGGGGTACCCACTTTAAACCCTCTACAATTAGAAAATGTTAATTGTTTACGTGATATTATTTTAAAAAGGTTCAAACATTTTAAACACAAAAAATGTTGTAAAGTGAAGGACAATAAATCATCGTTATGCTTTGCGCCACGTCTTTGTGAAGTTTAATGGCTGCTTCCTGCTGGTGAATTTTACTTACAGAGATGCAGGCTTCAGCTTAGCTCATTATTTAACAAGAGACCAATTAGCGAGAGCAATTAACCTTTACACCACGTCTCACACTCTGTGAACCACACCATCCTGAGTGGGCAAAGTCATAAATTAGTTTGTCATTTTATTAGCTCTTGCTGGATTTTTGGAATTTGTTTTGTGGATGATCTTGTAAATATGTATTGAATATAATGTAATGAATATAATGCTGCTACCAAAAAGAGGTAAAGAGGATGAACACTTCTTTAATGCTCATGTTTAAAAGGGCACAGTCGTCTTTGGTTTGTGCCCTTAGTTTCCTTAACCTTTGCTTTAATTCTTTTTATTTTTCTTTGACCCTGCAGTCACGTCCTCCTGTGTTCCTCTTCAGCCATTTATTTAGAAAGTCAACCCAAACACACTGTGGGTTCAATATGTTCACCACTAACTTTGTTTGCACAGAGATGGCACCCCAAATATTTATGAAGTCTGTTATTGACTATTGACCTTGGCTGGGAGTGGCTGGTGGTCTGTCTGGCTGGCCTGGACTTTGGCCCTTTGACCCTAAGTTGTGTATCCCCATGTTAGATTAAGGGCAAAGCAGGGGGTTCATGATCAACAAGACTTGTGGTGATCTGAGATGTTGGGTGCTGTCTTCCTGCCTCTTTAATAAGGTCACACGGGTTTAGTAATAGCTGGGGAGTTGGGTTACTGATGTCTCGTGTGATCCCTCTTGGCTGTGTTACCTTCTGCTTCTTTCATTTTAGCTATGCTGCTATAGTTAGTGCTGCTAACTGTATTTTATTTTTTTTTCTCCGAGCTCATGTTCTGGTACCAGCTGCAGACCTCACACTAAGGACGATTCTCTATTCCAGTCAAGATGCTCCTTTGCTTCAGCTCCACCAAAACTGTTCTTCCACCATCAACTCCACCCCACAGTACCCAGACCTCAGAGGGTGCTAACTCTTTCACTACCAAGACTTTCCCACCAAGGACACAAGGATTCTAAAATGACTCTGTGTACTGGACTGAATAATTCTTATAAGCTAAGCCACCCAAGGAGCTTTGGTCCCTTTCTGAGTCCTGATCCCAAGGCTTCTTCCTTATAATGTTTAGGAAGTTTTTCCTTATAACGGTCACCCAAGACATGCTCACTTTGGTATTGGATTTATAAAGTAGACAATAATCAGCCTTGAGACAATGTTTCATTGTAAAAAAAAAAAAAAATGGGGGGGAGGGGGGGTATATAAATGAATCTGCCTTGACTCGACTGTTCTACCATTGAAAACCTGAACAATTTACCATGGCTAGAAAGGTGTTTTCAAAAGGGCGCCGGGATAAAACTGGGGAACACCCAAGTTCAGATACAAGATTTCAAAGGCTTTAACTCTTTCTGTGAGGACTGTTCAGGTGTTATCAAGAAGTGTACGGCACCACCAGCACTTCGACCAGATGGGGTCGCCCTTACAAACTGGATGACCCAGAGGCCTATGGCAACTCTGAACGACATACAAGTCTGAAGGGCTGAGTCTGGTCAGTCACACCATACCTATCAAATACACCAGACCTACCTACCGTGAAGCTGAGTTAAAGTTAACAGTTACATGACCCACAAATAAATTAATTAAGCTTATGATCATTTAACAATTATAGGGAAAGATTTCAGACTGGTAAGTAGTGTCTCCGTTAGTATTTTTAATGTTTATTCAAGCTTGTCCTAGTCAGGGTCGGGCTTGGACGGGATGCCAGTCCATTGATTTATCCCAAACGAACCTGTCCTCGTTCGGGTGGTTTGGGCCAGGCTGGTAAATTGCTGATGAACTCCTTGTACCTGCATATAATCAACAATATGTCAAATAATTAAACTAATAACCTATTCAATAACATTAAAGAAAAGAGGAAACCCTCGACTGTTTGAGAAGAGAATAAATAAACACAACATACAGTCCTTATGCAAAAGTTACTGCACTCTTGCTCAGATTGTGTTTATTTTCAATGTGATATGTCAGAAGTTAATTGAGGTGGTAAAGGTTCAATAGAAATGTTTCATGTTTAATTAATTTCATGTTTTTAGACAGGCTGCTAATATTACAGCTTCCTTTGCACCTGTGTTTTCACCTGCACAGCTTTCTGGTTCATGTCTTTAAGAGAAAACACACAGTGGGATAAAAGGAACCAGGCTGATTTCTCAATGTTTATTGGACCTAAATTCATCTCGATTTGTCGCGGTGCAGCCCAAAACATGGCTTTCCAGCAGCTCTGAGCCTTTCCCACACTGCCCGGTGTGTCTGAAGTGTGTGTTATACACAGTTAAAGCGTCGTGTGTCCCTTCACCGGGCCCCGACCTCGGCGTCTACCTCTGACTACAAAGCCGTCTTACAGTAAGTGCAAAGCAGGTTATTTATTTCCACAGCTGTTCAAAAGGTTTCGTGTTTTATCTGCTTTGCAGAACCCGAATTGAGTTTGGCATCTTCAGCTCGAGCTTAAACAATCACACTTCAAACACTGCCCTCGACTCGGACCTTTCACACCACGACTCAAGCTCAGTGCAATAAATAAGCTTACAAAATGTGATGAATGTTTGAGGGTGGGAGAGGAAGCTTATTAGTGTATTATAATAAAAAGCATTGTGAGAACATTTAAGTGAACCCCAGGATTTAGTATCTGGTGCTGCCCATGTAGGCAGAAACGACTTTATGTGGGCGTTTCCTGTATCAGGATTAAAATGGAGCAAAATGGATGCAATGAAACGACACGTGGTTTAAAGGGAGAGCATAAGCAGGTGTATCATTTTACAACCCCAAATCAGAAAAAGGTGAAAGACGCAGAGGTACTTAAACTTTGACTTTTGACAGTGGGGCCCAAGATATTTTAATCTTATTTCAATAAACATTCCTGAACTTCAGGTTTGCAACACATTCAAAAAAGCAGAGGAGAGCAATGAAATGCTAATAATGAGTTCTCCGGGCTCTGAAGCATCTGGGATGGACCATCACCCAGTCAGAACAGGGATTGGGCTCAGAATCATCAGTATAACAGAACTTTTTTGGAAGGAAGCTCCTTCTGAATTTGTTTTATCGATGTGTCTAAGGTGCATGTATACATTTATACACACATTTTCATGTGGCTTACCCCTGTGGCTGTGATCCTGAAACTAACAAACCGACCAAGAGTAAACTTAATAAGACTTTATAGCACTGGTTAAATAACATGCTGATACATGGTTAGATTTATCTGAAGGAAATGACGTGTCCATATAGAACATAAATGATTCCTGTTTCCGTGTGACACATCCCTTTGAGTTTCGGTGTCTTTTCTCATCACGATGTTCCACTGAAATAAATTCATTCTGTAGAAGATAGATGTGGAAACAGTCTCATTATTCTTATCTGATCTGGCACAGGTAATGAAGCCGGCGGTGATGTGAAAGATGATCTAAGACTTGCTTCTGCAAAAACCTGCAGCAGGGTAATTCATGATCCACTTATATGATGTGTGATTTCAGAGAGCTTCCACCTTTCCGTTAAGGCTTTCTACAAGATTTTAGACTGTGACTATGAGGATTCATCCAGAGGAGCATTTGTGAGGTCAGACCCTGGTGTTGGATGAGAAGCTCAGGATCTCTGTGCTAGTTCATCCCAAGGTTGTTTGATGGGATCAAGGTCAAGGTTCACAACACACATAACAGTGCCTTTATGGACCTTACTTTGTGCTGAAAAGGACCTTCCAAATCATCCAAAATGTCTGGGTTATGCTTAAGCATTAAGGATTCCCCTCCCATCCATTCACTGGACCTATATCCTCCTCTAAAAACCAAACTGTACATTTGGCACAATGCCTTCAGACAGGTAACGTTCTTCTGACATGACTTCTCCAGATTAAGAACAAATCCCAGCAGCTGACTTGTCGCAGTGGTGCCATTCTATTACAGAACCACACTTAAATTCACTGAGCTTTTTAACCCTTTAACGTCCTCACCAAGAAAAAAATCAATAGAAAAAATTGTATTTTATTTTATTTTTATAATATTTTATTAAATAATTATTAATTATTTATTAAATAAATATTAACTAAAACAATTCTTCCATTGCTTCTTTTCTTGGTGAGGACATTAAAGGGTTAAAAAGATATAATGACCCAAAAAGTCCTCTACCAAAACGTTATGTAGGATGGTAAAGGGTTAAAATTATTTTATACACCTGTGGCAGCAGGACTGAATGAAACTAAATTCAGAGACTAAGAGTTTGTCCCAATACTTTTGTCTGTATACAGCGTATTTGTTTACGCTTTATTGTGCTGTATGCTGTAGGAAATTATATTTGTTAAAGGATCCATCTGGAGAAGAAGTTAAACCTCTGGTCCAGAAGGAGGGCTGCTCTCAGGCACAGATGGGAAAGAAACCAAATTTGAAAACATATTTTCAGATTCACACCAGGCTAATATTTCAGGCCTCAAATCGAGAGCAAACGAGGCGTCTGTTCGCCCTCGCTGTAATTAATCTGACCTCCTTAATTTGGTAACGACACCGTTCCAGATCATCATGCTTATGTTTGGAGAACAGTGGAGTTCTGCAGCCATCGTGTCACTGCAGGTCGAGCTTTGGCGTTCAGTGAGCGAAAATCACAGCATGCCTCATTTGCATCCGAGAGAAAAATAACCCAAACAGTGAGCAGATCACAGCAGTTTCCGCTGGACCACCAGAAAAGCCTCTCCATAAACCCAGCGTGGTCCCTCAGACTCACAGCCACGCCCGGGCCACGGGCACAAACATGGCGTCGGAGTTACGTTAAGCCTGAATATTGAAAAAATGCTTAGGCACCATATAAATAGTAAAATAAGAGGAGGCTCACTGACAGGGAGAAGGGCGTCCCAAACATCTCAACAAAAAACAAGATACGTTCCTCACAGGCAGAGAGACCCCACCTTGCCAGAGATGGAATTTGAACTTTAGGCTAAATGCCATAAACGATCAATTGAGGATGTTCCCTTTAGGATATATATGCATATATGGAGCTCAAATTATTCACAGTTGTTTTGGTAAACAGAAGAAACAGATTTAAATTAGAGATTTTGGTCCATATTACTGCAGATTTGTCAGCTGCACATCAGTGATGATCTCCCATTCTACCACACCCCAAAGGGGCTCTATTGGATTGTGATCTGGTGACTGTGGGGCCTATTTAAATGCCCGTTTGAAACCAGTGTGAGATGGTTTGAGCTTTGGGACATTGTGGGTTATCCTGGTGGAAGATGCCATCAGAAGATGGTACGTTGTTCTTATAAAGGGATGCACATGGTCAGCAACAATACTCAGGTAAAATGTGGGGTTTAAATGATGCTTAGTTGGCATTAAGGGGTTCAAAGTGTGCCAAAAAATACCCCCCACCCCCACTGTTATATTTAATCCTGTTTACGCCAAATTCTGCAGCAGAAATCCAAACTCATCAGAGCAGGTGACATTTTTCCAATCTTCTACTGTCCAATTTTGGTGAGCTTGTGTGAATTTTAGCCTTGGTTGCCTGTTCTTTGCTGAACCCTGCTGTAGCCCACCTGCTTCAGGATTTGAATTTGAATCAGATGGCTACTTGCAGCGGGAAAATCAAAGCTCAAATCCTCTCAAACTGGTCACCAGATCACCAGATCTCAACCCAATGGAGCGCGTTTGGGACGTGGTGGAACGGGAGATTGGCAGCATGGATGCACAAATCTGCAGAGACCATGTGAGACTGCCATGTTAATTTGGACCAAGATCTCTGAGGAAAGGCACCTCGTTGAATCTGAAGGTAATGTTTGTTATCGTATACCTTTAGAATTTCTCCTGACATCTCTCTCCCCTCTGTTTTTCTTGTGTGATGGGATTCATTCGATCCGACCCTCGTGGACCTTTTCAGAGAGCACAAGAGTTCTGTGTTTACACTAATCTCGTACCCTTCTCAGCTCCCACAGAGCGCGCTCCAAAGCTAACATTTAGCGGCAAACGGCGCAAATTACTACCAAAACAAGGTGTTCGAATAAACCGCCCTCGTTGAAATATTAGGCGATCTTTGGTCCGGTGAAAAATAGATCTGTGAAGGTCTGGGTTTTGTTCTGTAGGAAATGACCGGGGAGAAAGTTTCCTGCTCAAAGGAGGAGGGGGTGAAGAAAAACACAAATCCGTTTCTCTGACAGTGGCGGTGCGCTCATGCTAATATTTCCGTTTTAAAATGAGAGACATATTCACATATCGCCGCACATCGGGGCGTGTCTTCTGAGATTGATTTTACATTTGAAGCCTCTTTGTACATGTGAGCTCATTTTAATCCTATAAGAAAATACCTCATAAGGGAAACTCGCAGCCCAGGCGGATTTGGGCGAAGTCGTATCATGTAACTGGCCATGCCTTGCTAATGAGCTAGCTGTGTTTGCATGTTTGCTCAGTTACAGATACAGCCATGATCACCAGAACCCAGAACCAATGCTTCTTTCCATCACTGCTGGAAAATCGGTAATGAGGCTGTAAGGAATCGCTCTTGAACCTGCTTCTGCGTCTGGGTGACCATCGCCATCATTCATCAAAAACACAAGCTGAAAAGGAGGAGAAAATGTTTCTCACAGATGCCGTTCAAGACAGAATGTAACCTGCAAGCTCCAAAACCCAAACCTACAGTCTGGGCACCACTGCCAATATGCAGAACAAGGTTTGGAGGTTTGGGATGCAAAAAAAAAACAAAAACACCTTAGTGGAAGTTAAATAAGGCAAAGAGGATTGTAAGAGGACCATAACCCACCAACCTCACATTGGACCTCTGAAACTCAGGAAGCCCTGATAGAGCAGAAGCCAGCATCACTGCCACTTCAGCGCTGGTGGTTCTTACTACGTTACACTAATATCAGTGAAAGTATTTGGGGTTTTTAATACCATAGGCACGAGGTAAAGATTTATCCACAGGGAAAAATTAAATAAGGCGTGTTCCCTCGCTACTTCGCTGTTTGTGTACTGTGGACTTGCTGTTTTGCGGATTTTCAAAAAATATTAATGTAAAATATTTATTGTGGTATTTTTGCTGTTTATAAAGACTTAAAATAATGTACTTACTGTATAACTCCTACATAGCATACTGCATAGCGTTGCTGCTTCGCAGAAATTCACTTATTGCGTGGGGTGGGGGGGGGGGGGGGGTCAGGAACAGATCCCATGATAAGTGAGGGAACACTGTATTACTAAAACTTAAAAGTCACACGTCCACACACAGAATTACACACACAGAATTAAGAATTGTTTTTAAGTTATAATGTCAGGTGATTCCAAACAAATGTCAAATTCAAGGTCATATCTATTTCTATTTCTATATTTTCTATATCTATTTCATATAATGATTTTACAAGGAAACTTTATCTCAAAGCAGCTTTATAAATCTCTAGATCCCCAGCTCTAACTGAGGATGCCTGGGGTGACAGCGGCAAGGAAAAACTCACAAAATGTTATATGGAAGAAACTTTAAAAGGACAAAACTCTAAATCAGACCAAAGCAGCCTCGATACCATATGTAAGAATTAAGGGGATTTATATAATTAATAAGTTTATAATAATAAACAAAGACTAAATATAAAAAAAAATAGCTTATTTAAATAAAATACAATACATAAGATACTAACATAAATACTATACTACATTAAAGGGAATACAATATTATAATAAAATAGTTTAGTCCAGTAAACATGCCATTGTTGGTTCTTGTGGACTTATGATGTTATTCCAGCGCCTTATACAGCGTCTTTGCGATGCAGCCACTACAGTGAAATATCTGGAAATATCTGCTCGTGTTCTATACAGTGCAGTGAGAGAGAGATTGAGATTGAGAAGACGAATGTCCTCGAGTGACCAAGTCCTGACAAAAATCTGATCAAAAATCAGTGGCTGAATTTTGTAAGGAAGAAGGAAATATTCAACGGAAAAAATGAATCCAAAGACACTGATGCAGTAATTAATGTACAAAGCAGAGTTACGAAGGATTAAATTAAGGGACTGATAATTTTCACAACCCTCTAATTTAAATATTTGATTTCTTATTAAAGTACAGAACTGCCACATCTTAAAACCAGTTTGAACTAAAGATCGGTAAGAGACTTTAATGTGCATTTGAGTTTTATATTATTAGGAATCCTCACAGAAATCAAGGGCCAAAAGTGTGCATGAACTCTACCCTCACATCAAAGTCTCTCCAAAAGCATGTCAGCACCCCCCCCCCCTCGCCATGACTACTGTGGGCTTAATTTAGCACTAGCATGTGTGCTACCATTAGCCGGCCTATCACGGAGGTCTGTGCTCTTTCCTTTAAAACGGCTCTGAAATGATTTGCAGCTGCAGGAGCCACGGCTCTGCTATGGTTACAGCCGGAATAAAGCTCAAGCTAAAATCATTACAGCCGCAACGACTGAGGGTTCAGTGCGACCGGGGCGGCCGAAGAAACGATCCAGGTGCTCTCTTTAAAAAAAAGCTCTGTTAAGGTTCGGACCGATCCATCGCTCGCTTCTTTACATGTCACATATCCTGTAAGGTTCTCATGAGCTTCATTATCAGGCAGCCATTGATTGTGCTGCCATAATAATGACTTTCTGAGAGGCTTCTGATTTCCAAAGTCAAAATGTCACATGGTCTGATGCTCTATCACCAATCAAACACCAAAATAATAATAATAATAATAATAATAATAATAACAATAATAATAATAATTATATATATATA
>JAVSBU010346931.1:11689-26602 GCA_033118015.1 Loricariichthys derbyi | reverse complement strand
CACACACACACACACACACACACACACACACACACACACACACACACACACACACACACACACACACACATGTAATAGTGTGCCCCTTTCTGAATACAGACATTCATAATTCAATATATTTAACTTTACGTTAACACTAATGAAAGATTTCAGCCAAAAATGTGCAGTTTCCTTTCTCAAACATGGAGACGGTCACAGAGAGTCACTCACACTCTCGGTTTGGACTGATACCTGACAAAAACCGTCTAAAAATAAAAAGAAAACCCACAAAGCAACTGCTGGTAAGGAGAGACAGAAACTGTCTCTTATTAAGCCACTCACTTTCCATACCCGTCTGCTCTGGCTAAGGGTCACAGGGAGGTCAGGGAGTGTTTGGCAATGCAGGACAGGAACCAACACTGGACAGAGCACCAGTTCATCACAGACACACACACACACGCACACACACACACACACACACACACACACACACACACACACACACACACACACATATGCTTTAGATGCACCGATTGACCTGATCTGACAGGGGGAGAGACATCTAAATGTAATGTCATGTGTCCATCTCACTTTTGTACTATTTCTAGAAGAAACTCCGCCCACTAATCTCCTTCTGGATGTTAACTATTCATTCTATTTATAAGTGTTATCAGAAAAATCATAAAAACAACCTTCACGCCATGCTAACCCATCGCTTTACAAAGATAAGAACTACAGCATCTGTAATGCACATCGGATTCAGCCTAAGGCTTTTTAAAATAAAATTCACTAGGGGGCGCTCGTGTGTCCATCCACCATAAGGATATATGTATGTGTTTGAGGGAGGGGACAGTAGAGACCTTAGTGGTGCTGCCAGCTTGGTACTGGGGAAAGTGGGCAGTGTCGCTACCACGTGCCATCTCTTCGTGGGTAGGATTATTTTCACGAACAAAGCGAAGTCTCTCAGGGATAAATGTAGGCACGTTTCTGTAGTTACGTCCCTGCTGAGGTTGCTTGGGATGCCAAAGCTAATGCACAGGGCCCTTTAAGTGACGGGATTGGCGGCGGGCCGGCTGTGTGGTTTCTGGAGGAAATAAGCGCTCACCGATGGATCTGTCAGGTGTCCTGAATATTTCAACGTCTCCCCTGGGCCCTTCAGCCGAGGGGCCCGGGGTTACCCCCTCGCTTTCTTTCAGTCTTGTTCCGCCCTTTACTTTTGAAAGTCCAGATCTCCTTCCTAGGGTTTTGCAGTGGTGTAACTGGTGTTATCTGAGCCACGGCGAGACAGAGAGAGAGAGAATCTGCTTTGCTGAAAGATATTCTTCTTTGACCCCTTACGTTTTCCATAAGAATGCACCCCTCCTTTTATACGACCACTACCCTCTCTCATATATCCTGCCCCCCCCCCCCCCCTCTCTCGGAACACCTGACAGGAAAAAGCAGAGGTCGTCGAGCTCACATCAGATGCCGACCCCGTGTAAAATGTTGATATAATCCAGGCCCGCCAGGCAGATGGGGGAGGGTCGAGACACATGGATGCAAGAAACATGTTATATGGTCTTACGCAAATGTTTTTGCACCTCCAGGCCCAACGATACATTCTGATCAGGATCCGTGCAGAGATCGACCTTAAAAAGGATGCCATGCATTCCACACATCATTCCTAATTCCAGACAGATTCTGAGACCTAAAGATATGTGGAACGCTTCCTAATAACAGAAGGCCAGCTCCAAAACTAACCAGATCAGGCACTTAAGGGGGTCCAAACCCAGTCGTTTTGGTGCTCCACACAAGTGGGAATGTGTGTGTGTGTGTGAGAGAGAGAGAGAGAGAGAGAGAGAGAAAGAGAGGGTGAGGGAGTTTAATGGGGGTTGAAGAGGTGAAGGGCGCCGTGGGTGGGATTTTGATTTACGCATGAAACGCTTTGAACTCTGACCTCTGTTCGTCTACACCGTCCCCCCCCTCCATCCCCTCTAAATTCATGATTAATAAGTTTAAACGTACAAGTCCATGAACTCAGACTGAACATCATGCCTTTCTCCTTCCAACAGGGTATCCCAAAAAGAAAATGGCACTAGATCAGTTTCATCCTTCGTGCCAAGGCCCGGTTCTGACAGGGGGCACTGGGCTGTGTGCTGTCCTTCCCTAACTAAACATTTCTGTTACCACAGTAGCTCTTCTGTCCATTCAGACCAGATGGGATAAGGTTCACACACACACCAATGAGCCGTGGGTGCCAAAACTATTTTTCTTGGCTCTTGTGGGGGCACCCCATGTTTAGGGGGCCTTGTTTTTTAGGAGATGTTCTGACCTGAACCTGGGTCAGGTTTCTTCCCCCTTTAACTTTTCTCTCACATCCAACATGTCAACTACGAGAACTTACTTTTCCCTTACAGCATCCAAGAGCTTAATATAACGAGAAACTCACAGGAGAGAGAAAGAGTTCCAGAAACAACGATCAACACCAATTAGATCGAAAAATAATCATAATAATCAACACAATGAGTTTTTAGTGTTATCCCTCAGGTCAGGTTTAAGTGACGTCTTGGAAGGCAGATTTGATGCCAGCTGTAAGATGGACGAGCGAGCATCAGTCAGAACTCTGTCTCTCTCTCTCTCTCTATCTGTCTGTCTGTCACTTGGTACAGAGGAAGTTTATGATGCTTTTGGGATTTGAACCCAGAACCTTCCGGCATAAATCAGACCTGAGCTTCAGCTCCATTTGGACTAAGATGAATGAAGGCATTATTAATTACTTTGGAAGGGCTCAGGCATGGACGTAAATAATGAGGGTAGCGGAGTGTGTGTGTGTGTGTGTGTGTGTGTGTGTGTGTGTGTGTGTTTAATTTCAGCAGCATTGACTTATTAGCCAATAGCCAATGACTTAACGATTACACAGCAGGAATCTGACGCTCTCCAGACTCAGCGACGTAAGAAAATAAATACGCCGTAGCTTCAACCTTGTGCTAAAATTTCACCCCCCACAATCCCCCACTCCCGCCCCCCTCTCTCCATATCCAAACGTCATTTGGAGACGACGTTACACCACCTGACCTTGAACGTGACACGCTGTATATCTGTGTGCAAAACTTTGAGCACTTTTCCAGATGAAGCTCCTTCTCGACCCCCTGCATTGATGTTTCCCAAACCTGCTTTACTCTGTAGATTAAAAATGTTTAGGAATCGTTATGAGGTCACAACACGCAACCGACCAATCAGCAGCCTAGATTTTTTTCTTACCTCATTTTTTACTCTTCTACTCCATACACACATGCAGCATTCGTTTATGGTTTCTTTCTTCTTTTTTCAGCCATCCATAAATCTTTTTTATTTATTTGTCATCCCTACATTACTTTTTCCTTTTTAATACTTTCTTTCTGACATTTTTATCTTTTTATCTTTCTCTGTTGTCTTCGTGGTCCTTTTAATTGCTCCAAATCATGCCTTTGCTTTCCTTGCCATCTGTTTTTACTCTTTTTTTCCCTTTATTCTTTCTCTTCCCTTTTTTATTTTTTCTCTTATAGCGTTTTTTTCCACGTGTCCTTCCCTCTTTTTTCTTTTAATAATCTGCAACCTTTTCTTTATTTTTCTTTCTAAACCTTTTTTAAACCTATGGACCAAATAAATAGAGACGTTTAATAAATTCAGCCACTATTTTTACATTTATATTCTTTTATTTCATTCTTTCTTTCATCACCACACTATTTTCTTTGCTTTCCTATTTGTTCCTCATCCTTACTTTCTTTTTTCTTAACCCTATCTTTATCCCTTTTTAATTCAGTTTTATTTCTTTTCATGCTTCATCGGTGTACCAACGGGGACTCGTTTATTCCTTTCAGTATTCTCTAAAAACTAAAATATTTCTTCCATTTCTGTTCTGCTTAATTTTTCTTCCTCTCTCCTTTTCTATTTAGGTTTTATTTATTTTTGTTTTTCTATTAATTTACATAATTCTACTTTAACCAAGCACATTAACAGCTTTAAACAATTAAAAGGCTTTTCAGTTCTATTTTAATGATCTTTCTGTTAATGAGCACGGTGTTTGTTTCATTTATTTGGTTTTATCTTGGCTCGTGACCGACCCGTGACTAATGCTGACCGTCAGATGATCAGAGATCTCTCACCGAGTTCTGGGATTTGATCCCACGATCTTCCGGCCACCGGCCTTAACACCCTCCGTATTAGCATTTCCAGCTCAGACTGGACCCTGGAACCTGGAGCCGACTGCTGAAAGCTTCCACCTCCCTGCTGGATGAAAACCCAGGGGTCAGAAATAAAAGTGGAAATGTGTTTGTTGACCTGGTTTTGGACGTAATTTCGGTGTCTGCCGTTGGCGCGTTTCAGGAAAACATGGGGTTTATTTTAAAATGCCTCCTTTTCAATGCCACGGCGGGAGCTAGAGGAGCCGGCGGATAAATTCAGCATGGGTTACTGCACAAGCAAATAACATTCCTGCGCCCTTTCAATCCCGACCAGCGGCCGCGTCCTATTTAAACACCGTCCATGTTTATTGAAAGCCGCTCATTTTAATGCTGCAGTGTTCAAACATTTATTCAGTAGTGAGAGAGGAGAAGGGCGTCCTGTACTCAGGGTCACGGGGGACGTGCCGTGTATCTTTATCTCCAAATTTCCACCCAACAAGCCAGACACACTGCAGCAAAGTCATTTCTAGCAGCGAGACTCTGTGTGTGTGTGTGTGTGTGTGTGTGTGTGTGTGTGTGTGTGTGTGTCATCAGTCTTTATCTGTGTGTGTCACTTATTACACAGAGAGGTCAGACAAGGCCAAGTGACTCAGAAAAGACTTTAAAAGACTGGAACAGATTTGCCTCTGGTACAAAGTGACAGACCTCAATCTCCACACACACACACACACACACACACACACACACACACACACACACACACACACACACACAAAGGTAGAAACACAAACACCTGACTAGACCGTGAGCCTCTGTATCCCAGCGCAGGTCCATCTTTATTAATCACATAAATCAGCGGAGCTCCAGCTCTCAGGATCTGATCCAACCACATGACTTCTATTAACCCACACCGGTCCTAACAGAGCCCAAGCCAAGGGCCCTCATGGGCCCGCACATAAAAGTCTGCATATTTGCGAGGGAATTGTGCCCATGGAGATTTATGGAACATATTAGGTAAAGGTCAGAAGCATAAGCAGAGGTCCTTTGGTCCCAGCTAATGTGTTTTTAAATCTAATTTAAAGACAAGATTTTAAATCTTTCGTCCATTACTGAATTTTGGACAGCAATTAACGAGAGGAATGTCCAGGAAACAAAACAGTCAGGAAACACAGAAACAAAGAGAACATGCGTAACCCTGGGAACAGAGTCCTGGGAATGTGGGCTACTGGAAAATATACAAGAGAAAGCAGGATCCTGTACAACATGGGGTCCTGAAAATACAGGATTCTTGGAATGTGGCATCATGAAAAACAGGATCCTGGAAACTTGGAGACCAGGGAACATGGTCACCAGTAAACGGAGACCTGGGAGCATGGAATCCTGGAGACATTAAATCTTGGTACATGTACAATGCAGAGAAAGTTGTGTCCTGGATATGTGCAAATATAAGATTCTTGGAACACAAAGTCATATGGATAGATAGTAAATATAGATAAAGTGCATATAACCCTTAAAACATTCAATCCTAGGGTCATGGGAAGATGGGATCCTGGAAACATGGGATCTGGCAACATTCAATCCTGCTGGAGACATAGCATCCATGGAATGTGAGCGTTTGGAATTTGGAATTATATGGGTATGGGAATATATGGACCAGGAGGCATGGGAATATAAGAGTCCGTGAAACACCAGTTTTTAAGAATATGCATTATTGGGAAAAACCCTATAGGATATTGGAACCATGGAAAATAGGGCTCAAGACTCTGGAACGAGAAAACCCTGAGACAGGATATTTTTAAATATTGGGTTAATTCATGAAGACAATATAATGATCAGAGACTTTATCCACATATTGGAAAATGAGGCATCCACAGTGTGAGCCTCAGGCTTCATTTCTGTTTTTTCGCTATAACTGTTGCCAATTTGTCCGATATTTATAGATCTGGCAACCCAGGGGTTCAGGTCATTTTACATCCTGGTTTTCCTGGGAAAACTTTCTGTATAACAGCTCCATGTTTACAGTATGAGCTCATAGTTACTGAACAATAGTGCACTCAGGTGACACCACACAACGTGGAACTCTAGCTCCGTGTCCTAATTCGTACAGTATTCACTCCGTAGTGCACTATTTTATAAGGTGATATTACAGAGGAGAATATTTAGAGTGCTGAAGAAATCCCCTAATCCCCTGTATCACAAGAGGGCAAATCTTACAGAACATCTCCAGACCCTCATCATGTATGGCTCCGAGTTTTTGGACCCGACCATGCTTGACTGATTAGGGTTTCTGATGGCTATTTGTGGTTGTAGTGGACGATATCCATTCCTCTCCTAACACACCACAATTACAGACCCAATAATGGCCCTAACATCCCGCGGTAATGGCGATGTGGATCGGATTTAATAAATCTCAAACCCAGCCCAGATTTTACATAGTTTCAAAACAATTTCCCCCCCTGAGAAGGGAAACCCGATGCACCATGGTTTTACGCCGGGCGACTCCGCGTTCCCATGTCGGTCACGTTTTTGTGAGATCTGTGAATCATTGGCAGGCCGCATGGGAGCAAAGGCTTACCAAAGTAAGGCAAAGTTCATGTTTTTGGGACTGTCCTGTGCTTGTGTTTGGCCACTAATGAGCTCTGCAGTGAGACTGGTAATTTAGGACCTTTAAAGCACTGTTGATTTGAACAAAGCACTCGACTACAACATGCTGAGAAACAAATGAGTTTACAATATGTTTTTTATCTAACATTTTCTACAGTAGGCTCGAAGTAAACCTGCAAAAGCTGATTCAAATCCAAATAAGCAGGAGACAGTAGAAAGGAAAAACTTGCCAAGACCAATAAGGACATGACCATAAACCGGGGACTCGTCTTAAATTGGGAGACCGACTTAAGCCTCCTTACAATGATCCTGTCACCTAGTTGTCTAACCTTATAACGAGGATTTACGGGGGCACTTAAAGACAGAGAGCATTCAGTATGCAAACATGGAATCATCTCCAGCGTCATTATGGCAAATGTGAGGAACATACCAAATACTCACCAATCGCAGCAACACAAGGCATGTAGACATGGTCGAGACGAGCTGATTAAGTTTGAATAGAGCATCAGAATGGGGAAGAAATGTGATTTAAGTGACTTTGAACGTGGCATGGTTGTCCATCCCTTTAGGTCACCATGTGCCGAAGCACAAATTATCTCAGACTGGTTCGAAACTGGTACTCAAATGGCCACCAGTCACCAGATCTCAATCCACAGAGCAGCTTTTGGATGTGGTGGAATAGGAGAATCACATCACAGATGTGCAGCTGACAAATCTGCAGTGACTGTGGGATGCTGTCAAGTCAATAGGGACCAGAATGAAGAACTTAAGGTACTAGCAAAGTGACCAGTGAGCGTAGAGCGATAATCGTGGTTTTGTAGGCCAGCACCAAAAAAATCTATTTATTGAAAACAAAGTGGACATCAAACTGTTTCTAATTCTAAGATCTAAAGTGGGTTATTAATGGTTTGCAGAAATGTTTCTAACGTGGGTCCCTTGTTTTTCGTCTTTAGATGTGGTTTGTTCCATCTGAACACACTTGCGTTTTATTTGCTGGTTATTCACTTAAATTGTTGTCGAATATCATAACCCTGCCATGACCCGGTATTATGTTTTTATTTTTTTCTGCTGTTGTTGAAATTAAATCCTAAACCGTGGTGCAGCAACGTCAGCGCTGAATCTCAGAGCATCAGTTCTGTCTCGAATTAAGACTTGGATTTTGATGAGACAGAGCAAACGTTTTGGGTTTAATGAAGAACTTGAGCGTTTTGCCGTAAAGCGGATCAGAACCAGAGCTGCGGTGGAACGTCATTCTTATAAATTTCGGGACGTTCGCTCACAGGCTGGCTGATTTATTTTCAAATAAACGCCGTTGAAATGTTCGAACCACACAATCAATTTGCTGCGACTCATTAGACCCGTGTGCAGCGTCGGGTCGGTGTGCCATCTGCACTAAGGATCCTTTTCGTTTTTTGTTTTATTACGGAACAAGTTTCCTGATTATCCTTAAGATCCTGCTGTTTATAGGAACAAGTTAAAATTTGCAAAGACGTTACTAATTAAGGAGCTTCAACCCAGGATTTTTCTGATGGAGGATCTACAGTCTTAGGCCACCTCTTTTATCAATAGTGTAATGACCAGGTAATAACATGATATCAACGACTGGACCCAAAAATTACCATTTTGATTCATCGCTCCATGATCGTCTTTCCAATCTGATCTTGATTCCAGTCTTTCTGAGCTTTATATATCTAGTCATCCTCTCCCAGTTCTGAAAAGTTCTTGGCTGCTACCCTTTCCTGATTAAGCTTCTTCAGACTGTACCCATGGACCCATGAAGCTGCCATGGGGATGGATACCTGCCAATGAAGCCTATAAATGCTGTTTTTTCTGACATGTCTTTGTTTTTCACATTTCATAAAAATATTCTAATACAGAATAATAATTACAGATGGTCGTGTTACTAAAGCAGGTATATCTAACTAAAGGTGGCCTAAGACTTTTGCACAGTCCTGAAGCTCTTCTACTTCTGCACTTGTGATTTACACTGAAAGTTTGAAACTCGTAGCTCGAGGCTGATTTTCCTGCTCGCTGATAATCGGCGGTAGTCTGGCCTGCTAGGGATCGGCTTGATGTTCCTGACCTCTGCTACCGCTCTCTAATAAACACTGGAGGCAAAAACACAGGACGCCACCTGGTCCCATGAAGGTCAGTCTCTGGTGGGGAACCTGCTGAGCTTTCTGTCCAACCAAACCCTCTCCCATTAAAACTACCAACAAAGGAGAAAATGTGAAAATAAATCAGCAAGCCGCCTCAGTGCTGGACCGTCCCAGGCCTTATGGATGTCCCTTGGACCTGGACGAACGAGGTCCCGGATGCACCCCTGCTGTCCCGACGCCGTCTCTCTGCAGCATTGGAACGACCTCAGACCTTAAACGTTGGACGGGAGCGGTTCCAGGTGCCGAGCAGAACAGCAGCAGGGTTTTTTTTTTTGTTTTTGATGTTTGTGGCCCCGTGACCCAAGGCTCTGAGGGAGGGTGAGATCGCCCTCCTGCCTCTCTTTGCAGACCACAGTGATGGGAAAGGAGATTAAAGTTGTGGTTGGGATTCCCTCCATCCTTTCGTGGCTGGTTCTTCTTTAGTCCTCTTCTTTTCTTTCATAGTAACATTTATGACATTAAAGCTTTTTTCTCCTTCATAGCTACATTCATTTTCCGAGTCACCCAGAGAGCCTCAGATCCTGTCCTCACACGTCTCTGTGGAATTTGGCATGTTCTCTCTGAGTTCTGTTTGATGTGGTTTCCGTCCACATCCCAAAAACATGCCAGATTGTGTAAAACAGCAGCCAAAGCTTTGGTGGCTCGGGCATGAGGGCCAGATACAGCAGTGTTTTCAAAGACCTCCTGTGTCCCTGTTCAGAATAAGGATGATAAGAGTGGATCGGGATAAAGCAGGGTCAAAACGGCAACTTTTGCAAATGCCTGGGGCAAAAACCTCCAAAGCAACAACGGTTTGAATCCTGGCTGTGCTTCCAGGTCACCAGACAGGCTGTGCTCAAAGGAAGAGAAGAACAGTTGTGAGGACTGTACCATATAAATCCAACAGATAGACTTTGGCACCACCCGAAACCCTTAGAACTGAGATGACTTCAACATCAGCGCTCAACCTTGGTCCAAAATCCGGTGGAAGCTCTGAAGACTGAAGATACAAACTCCAAATGAATTCTCAGGTTCTTTGTCTTTTTGGCGTCCAAAAACTTTTGCCTATAACATGCTTCGAGATGCCAGTGAATGCCAACCACCATTTTTTTTATAGCAGACATAACTTAATTAGTTTTACCATAAAAAAAAGCTTTTATTTTCTCTCAAACCGTTGCACACATGGACATGTCAGCTAATAATAATAATAATAACAACAACAACAACAACAACAATAATAATAATAATAATAATAAGATAAGATAAACCTTTATTAGTCCCACAATGGGGAAATTCACGTTATATTAAATTCACTAAATTCATATTATATTCATAATAATAATAATAATAATGCAATAATGAAAATACTAATATAAAGTTTTTAAATACAAACATACTACTGAAGCCCTGCAAAGCGTTTTCTTTGTTTTCTGTCTGTCCTTTGAAACTTTTTAACCCCACCACTCTTAGTTATGTCTCTTTTTCTTGCTTTTCTCTCTTTTTCACTTGTTGTTTTTCTTCTAATTCATTTAGTCATTTCTTTTCTAAATAAAAGTTATTCTCTTTCATCGTATTCAATCTTAATTAACTTTCTTTTTATGAAACAAAGTGTTTGTTTTTATCTTTTCTCTTACTTTGGATTGGTGCCAAATGTCTAAATATAATTGTTCTTCATTTTTTGCTTTTTGATTTTGTTTGTTAATAAAGTCGTCTTAATTATTTTGTTCATTTTAATGCCTTCTTCTGCAAATATTTTTATTCAATTTGATTCTATTGACTTTTCAGAGGTCTTTTTTAATTCTTTTTTCACTTCTTTACATTACACATGTTTTTTGTTCTTTTCTCTTTTACACCCCCTCTTTTTTATTAATTGACTTTTTATTTTTTGTGCTTTTCTCATTTTTTAATATATTTATTTTTCATTCATTTATATGTTTAAAAGTTTCTTTATTTTATTTTTTAATGTTTTTAATGTATTAATTTATCCATCACGTTCATAATGTCTTACTATTTCTTTTGTATTTTCAAAATATTTTTTCTTTTTTCTAAGCTTTTAATCCCCAAGCACCAAAACAATTGCCTTTTTTTAAATAGATTTTTTTCTCGATTTTTTCTTTAGCTCTTTGATTTGATTCTTTCTACATTTTTCCATTTCCATTTTTTTTAATCCTCTATCTTACGTGAAACCCTCCTGCTCTATAACATTTCTGTCCTGTGACATGCGTTATGGGTGCTGGGTCGTCGGTGGCCGGGGTAAAAGCCTGGTTGGGGGCAGATTGATGTGAAGGCTCTGGTTAGAGGTTCTGCCCCTCAGTCACATCAAAGTCCAGAGACTTTGCAGTAACAGTGGGGAAGCAGGTCGTGTAAAATGAATCCTTCAGGCTTTAAAAAGCCATTACAGCTACGAGTGCTTGTCTTAGAACAATAACTGCCCCAAATGTGGGCAAAAAAGTGACAGAGTAAGAGGGGCAGCTGAGAGAAATGGAGGGAGGAGAGTCAAAATTTGGAAAGTCTTAAAAAGCACCTCTTAGAAAAATCACATCTTGAGTCAAGCATGAATTAATTAAGGGTGGACCAAGTGTTTTATAGTATTTTGATACTATTAATATTTTTTTAACATCATATTCCATTTAATGGTGCTACCACCACCATGCTTCACAAAAAGTCTGAATAAACCACACTGTCAGAGTCACCTAACAAAAAAAGAGTCAGGATGAAGGTCTGCTAAACAGGAAATGGGAAAGTGAGAAATGGATTACTTCCTCTTTCCTCTCCTCTGTACATGGATGAGTCCTTGGGGGGAGTTGGTGAGTTTTCGGGTCTGCTCAGCAGATGATTTTTACCTCACTGTCCAGTTCAGCTGCTTCCAGGCTTCAGGAACAACGCAAGAAATTAAAGAGAGGCAGATGTAACATGAGCTACAAACAAATCGGCTTCATGTTTGGACCTCACACAGAGGAGCGGGTTGGAGGAAAAAAGGCCCGAAATTCTGTGTAGTTTTTTTTTCTTTCAGTTGTGTTATTTCAAAAAATTGCTCCAAGAGTGTGTTTTTGGTAAATAATCAGAGGTGGTAGAAATGCACTGCCCATTTCTGTAACACCCCCCCCCACCACCACCACCACCACCACCAGCGGTCCGACCCCTGCCGAGCCCGACTATGACCTTTTGTTCTATAGATTCCAGGACAGGCTCTGGAGTCCACCGGGTTAAAAGGAGGAAAAAAATCCGTTAAAATCGGTGCCTGAATGAACCAGCTTGAGTCTTTTTTTTACAGTTTCCAACCTTTAAAATGTTCAACTAACTATTGTGTTATTTTGTATGATTCATTAAGTTTCTGGGCCTTGGCAGGGCAAACGCTCCATTATTTGTCATTTGTGTGTGTGTGTGTGTGTGTGTGTGTGTGTGTGTGTGTGAGTGAGAGAGAGCGAGAGAGACAGAGAGAGAGACAGACAGACAGAGAGAGACACAGAGAGAGAGAGAGACAGAGAGAGAGAGAGACAGAGAGCAATTATCGTTATTGAGAAAAGGATAATTGGCGCTGAATTCACGCCAAGCTTAAGTTGGCCCGGTCACCGTAACTGATACCGAGCTCGGTTCTGTTGATGCAGGCTTTTCCAAACGCAATTTAATTTTGATCTAATAAAGACTTTAATTCATGACAATCGCCCATCATAAAACCCGCTGATGTGAAACATTCTGTGTAACGCACGCAGGGCGACGGCTTCACTCATCATCCATAACCGTGTGTGTTTCAGAGCCAAAAAAGTGCTCATATCTCAAAAAAAATACAAATAAAAACCTCTCTCAGCGTTCAGATTCTGACTCGGTTCATTTAGGCTTCTGGATGCAATATCAAACTCACCAATAAACCCACCTCGGATCTGCTTCGGCGTGTGAATGTTCCCTCCTGAGGTGCTAACCTAACTTAACCTAACTTAACTTAACCTAACCTAACTTAACCTAACTTAACCTAACCTAACTTAACTTAACCTAACTTAACTTAACCTAACTTAACTTAACCTAACTTAACCTAACCTAACCTAACTTAACCTAACTTAACTTAACCTAACTTAACTTAACCTAACTTAACCTAACCTAACCTAACTTAACCTAACTTAACCTCAAATAAATTCCAGTAGAAAAACTGATTGTCTTATTCTGAGGAATGAATGCAAACAAATTGGACGGCGAAAACACGACTTTATTTTATTCATTATTTAATGCAGCTCCTGCGTTTTCAGTCTGACTCTCCACTGCCACCCATTTCATAATTGGCGGTGTTTTTTGGGGTTTTTTTTTGTCTTCACGCTCCTTTTTCTTCTGTTGCTGTGATATTATAAAAAAATGCATCATCTCCATCATGTACTTTTGAAGATGATTTTCTCCTCATGTTTGGTGTGTAACCTCCTTTATTAAAGGGTAAAAGGGACAAACAAAGTATGTTGAGAAAGACGGACTACAAACTCTAATCGTAGAACTACAAAGTCCAGCTATATGGTAGGAAGGAGGTGTACCTAATAAAGTGGCCATTCTTTTTGCGTTCCAGCTGCCAGTAACTCTGATTCTGAATCTTAAACTCTGAACATCCAAAGCTTATCTCATTGTGCAACTCAGAAAATCCTTCTGACACAGCGAGTGGAGGGCAAGAATGCTCACACACACACACACACACACACACACACACACACACACACACACACACACACAGCCTTCTCTTCCACCCCCCCACTGACATGTGACCAGGAATGGAATGCTACGTCCAGGGGCAAACTGGGGTAGGTGGGAAGGGGCCAGGCTGGCACAGGACCAAAGAAGACAACCTAGAGCTCGCATGAAGGCTGAAGCTCTGCATCTCACCTCTGCTATCTTCAGGACGAGCTCTTTAGTCAAAACATATGACAGCATCTCCTGCAGCGCCGGAGCTCGGGCCAAATCAAACATGTTCCGTTATTTGCTCGGCTACACAAAGTTCCTCAGGGTTTTGAAATGCCACAGCTGGCTACTGATCTCCTGTTACTTCACACCTTCTGAGGGAAAAACGGACCGAGTCACAAACGGCGTCTCTCTCCGTACCAGGAGGGGGCGATAGTCTGTGTGACCGGTGGTCTGAGAGCGGTAATTTGCAGGACTGCTGAGGTTTCGTAAAGGAAACCGTAAAAACGTACCACCTACATTGTCATTTGGATAATGGGAATTCAGATAACAGGTTGAGGATTTAACATACTCTAAGTTATACAGCACAATTTTGTATAATGAGAGTTGAGATGATAATGGAATTTGGATAATGAGAGTCCAAATAGTAGCGGATTTTGGATAATAGAAATTCAGATAGCAGGAAATTTGGGATAACCAGAGTACAGATAACAGGGAATTTTGGGGTTAGAGAGTTTAGATAACACACGGGGGATTTAACATTTATATAGCACAATTATGGATAATAAGAGTTCAGATAGTGAGGGATTTATATTGGATAATGTTAGTTCAGATAGCAAAGGAAATGGGATAACGGGAGTACAGATTACAGGTTAGGGAATTAACATACCCCAATAAGTTACACAGCAGGATTTTGGATAATGAGAGTGCAAATAACAAAGGGATTTGGATAATAGGATCTGTTCAGATAGCAGGGAGTTTTAGATAATGGGAGTTTGTGGCAGATTTGGGATAATGTTTGTTCTGATAGCAGGGGATTTGGGATAACAGGAGTTCAGATAGCAGGGGATTTGGGATAACGGGAGTTCTGATAGCAGGTGATTTGGGATAACGGGAGTTCTGATAGCAGGGGATTTGGGATAATGTTTGTTCAGATAGCAGGGGATTTGGGATAACAGGAGTTCTGATAGCAGGGGATTTGGGATAACGGGAGTTCTGATAGCAGGTGATTTGAGATAATGGGAGTTCTGATAGCAGGTGATTTGGGATAACGGGAGTTCTGATAGCAGGTGATTTGGGATAACGGGAGTTCTGATAGCGGGTGATTTGGGATAACGGGAGTTCTGATAGCAGGTGATTTGGGATAACGGGAGTTCTGATAGCAGGTGATTTGGGAT
>JAVSBU010346931.1:0-11589 GCA_033118015.1 Loricariichthys derbyi | reverse complement strand
TTCTGATAGCAGGTGATTTGGGATAACGGGAGTTCTGATAGCAGGTGATTTGGGATAACGGGAGTTCTGATAGCAGGGGATTTGAGATAACGGGAGTTCTGATAGCAGGTGATTTGGGATAATGTTTGTTCTGATAGCAGGTGATTTGGGATAATGGGAGTTCTGATAGCGGGTGATTTGGGATAACGGGAGTTCTGATAGCGGGGGATTTGAGATAACGGGAGTTCTGATAGCGGGGGATTTGGGATAACGGGAGTTCTGGTAGCAGGTGATTTGGGATAACGGGAGTTCTGATAGCAGGGGATTTGGGATAATGTTTGTTCTGATAGCAGGGGATTTGGGATAACGGGAGTTCTGATAGCAGGGGATTCGGGATAACGGGAGTTCTGATAGCAGGTGATTTGGGATAATGGGCATTTAGATAAAAGATTGGAGATTTAACATACCCTATAATTTATATGAGAGTGGAGATAGTGGGAGGGTTTGGATAGCGGGAGTTCAGATAGTGAGTGATTTAGTATAGAGTGAGTTCAGATAACAGGTTGGAGATTTAACACATTCCATAAGTTATGTAGCAAAATTGTGGATAACAGGAATTCAGATAACAAATACAGAGATTAAAGTATCCCAAACATTAGGGATTCTGATAAAGGGAGTATGAAGACCAGGATTCGACTATATTTAAGTTTTTTTGTTGAGCTTGTGATAAGTTATCTTCATGTACAAAGCCAATAAAGTCCAATCTAGTCCAAAATAATTGCACAAGACAGGATACAATACAGAAATGAGTCAGCAAACAAACTTTCTTTAAAACAAAGCGTGTGACGGAACATGTTCCGTTACCTGCCAAATCGGTCGTTAGATCACCCTTACCCTCCAGTGGCCAATTTCCCCTCAAATTGCAAGACAGCAGACCAAAACAAGCTAATTTTAACCACATGACTCGACATGAAACACTCTCGGCTAATTACAAAACCCTGCATTTTCAACCACGTTCAGCGGTTCAGGGGCCGAGGAGGAACCTGTTTATCCTGGATGCCTCGAAAACCAAAATTAGCCAGACTGTCGCTTTCAGGAACATGCTAAGCGTTAGCACATGCTGACAGGAAGCACTGGAAGCTAAAAGGGAAGAGCTACAGTGAGACGTGTGTTCTGATTGTTAGCCTGCTATTACGCTACATGCTAGCTGCAGCTAACAAAGGAGAACAAACAATGATGGTCATGATGATCTGCTCAAGAAACCAGCTTGAGATTATTTTTGGATGTGTCGTATTATTCTGCTGGAAGTAGTTGTACGAGGACGGTACACTGTGGGCATAAAGGGGTGCACAAGGTCAGCAAAAATACTGTGGGGTTTAAATGATGGTATTAAGGGGTTTCATTTCAGGGCTGAGCTTGCATGGTAAATGATTCCCTTGCTTGTGATTTCCCAAGTTAGGCTCCAGACCTTCCTCTGTGACCCTACTTAAATAAGAGGGGGTAAAACGAGCCGCTTTGCTTTTTTCCATGGTGCTCATCTGTCCACTCATTTGGTACAGAGTCCGATTTTTTGCAAGACAACTTCATGGTGTCACCACAGGGTTTTGAAAAAGGTTATGCACCGAGAGCGACCCATAAAGCTGCGCTTAGCATTTTTTTAAATCCATAGTCTTTTAAGGACTATAACAGACACGTACGTTTATGCATTCCTCGAATAGTAATGCGTTATTTACAGAATGATTTATACATGGCTAACAAGCGAGCGCCGATGTTCGTCTGTTCATCTGCAGATGGTTTTGTCTTGTGTGTGAGAGAGAGAGAGAGTTGGCTGGACAGAGGGATGATCCCGAGGGACGTCTGATTCCGATCCTCTCCTTCTGTGAACGAATCCAGAGCTGATTGGGAGGGAACGTCGGATATGGCGAGCATCAGGGAGGAAAAATGCGGAGCTCATAATGAAACGCTGATGAGAAATGACTTCCATGAGGAGCTTCTCCAGCCTGCGTCTAATCAGAGACCAGAGGAGATGGGGAGAACATCGGATTCCTCCTGCTCATCCTGTTACAGAGCTCTGCCATATGAAATCGCTTTCTCTTTCTTCTCTTCCTCCCCTCCTGCTCCTTCTCTCTCTGGTGGAAATCCTTCAGGCTAAAACCTGCAGACAAACGACTTGGACTCAGGGGAAGAGGCTCAGGTTCGCTTTTTATTAGACCAAAACTGTAGACGTGCCAGATTTTTATTAGCCGGATTTTGCAAGAGAAATTTTTCTTTATTTCGTTCACGTCAATCTGCTCAGTTTTGTGAATAAAGTTTATGGCAGGAGTTTAGAGAACTTGGATTTTGAGGATGGTTGAATAAAGCAGTCAACTCTGATAAAAAACAGGATCTTTAGACTTCATTCGTTCATTCATTCATTCATTCATTCATTCATTCATTCATTGTAGTTCCAAAAAAACATCAGAGAAACAGTGGGTGAAACATCCAGAACTGGGCTTTAACACTCCCTCATTCACTCACTCATCCATCTACACCTTAACTATTCACTCAATCACTCACTGAATCCATCCATAGATCCCTTGTTCACCAACTCACTCACTCATCCACCAAACCCTTACTTTCTTTCTCACTCACATTATCCATCCATCCCTCCCTCCCTCATCCATTCACTCACTCACTTCATCCATCTGCCCATCTCATTCTGTCCCAAACTATTTCCAAACTGACTCCAGACATCTGAGCTCATTAAACAATTGCTAATGCAAACTTAGAGCACAATCCCGTAGCCATTTTTCGTTCGCGCCCACAGAGCTCGGCGCAGCATAAACGTTCTTCGTTTAGCCTCCTATCGTGCTGGATGTTGTTCTAAAGACCCCGAGCGATCGCTTCACTCGCTCCATTATCTACACAAACACTCCAGAGAGTGATTACGAGAGTTTACAGAGTCGCTCTTCTGCAAGAGGTAACGTCGTTCCACCCCTCCGTTATCCGAAAAGCTGCAGGGGAGAGAGACGGGGCCGAGTTCACGTTCCAAAACCTCACGCAGCTTATCGGGGAATAAGAAAAACACTCACAGCTGACTAAAAATCATAACGAGAACTCAATTGTGACCTGAACCCGAGTCACAATCACAGCAAGGGTGGAGGAGCCTGCGAGGGGGAACGTAAACCTCAAAACTAAGACGCTTCATCGATAAGAACAACGGTACATTTAACACGCAAAAGTCATCAATCTGCTAAATAAAAACATTTTGATTAACACAACTCTTTCTTCAGATTTATTTGCCATATGACATGGATGTGAAGGGAACATGCCAAACTCCACATACCCAATGTCCACAAACGAGGACAGAACCCTGTTGCTGGACCTGTGTGACACCAGCACCACCTGCAATTTTCCCCCGAGGTTTACATGCAGGCTCACACAAAGATTTGGCAACCTTAGTCTGGAAAATGAAGTTTTATATGAAGTGGCATAGTTGGCGTGTTCCAGTTGGATGGTTGCATGTTGCGCAGCGGTCCAAGATTCCAGTCCCACCAGGATGTGCATCACCCATGACCCAGAAACAAAGACCTTCAATGGACTGGCCCCAAAAACCTTCAAAATCTCTCCCATATCCAAATCTTCACATGCTTACATAAACTTAAAAGCTACACAACACATCATGAACTCCAGATTCTCGAACATGAAACTCAAACGTCTGACGGCAAATCGCATTAGGAACGAAAGCGTCATGGGACGCAACCTCCAATGTCGCCGAGCCGCTTTGAGCCAGACGCTGAAGGTCGATCTCATTTGGAGAGTAAATTGGTGTGGGCATGTGTTGACATGCAAACATTTTATCCAATCCTGATTGAACGGTGTGGACGGAAACGGCACTCTGATATGATCTAATCGTTTACATGAGCTTTAGATGGAATCTGAACCCAAAGCTTGTGCAGAACTGAACCCGTCTCAGTAAAAAACGCCCACAAAGCTGAAAGTCATGGCTGAAAAAATAGCCAAGGCTGCACTGCATGGTCGAGACATAGGTAAGAGGGTAGGTGCCATCCCTTGTATCTTTGGCCACTAGGGGCATCGTCAGATCCACTTTATTAGGGAACGAGCCCCAGTAAGATGTTAGTGTACCCCATTAAAACATTCAAATTGACTACAGGCACTACGTCTCCGATAATCCCCCAGCATCTTACCAATAGCTCGAGAGTTTTTTTCACTTTTTCCTTACGGCTGTCCACAAATATTTAAAAGAAAATCTCTGTGCTTTGTTCATTCATTCTTCTTGCTGTATCTCCAAATCATGGCCAGTCTGCTAGACCCATCTCTGGCCATACTATCAATCCAAGCCTTCTGATTTAAGAGCTATTGCGTTCATGAATCTCGACCGTAGCTCTTCCACGAGAATGTGACAGCCAACGAATTTGAGGTTCAAACCCTCTTTCCTAGTGATGTTCCAACATTTTGGGATGCCAACAGCCCCATAGATCCTGCTCAAATGATTAAATAGTGGTCTAACGAACACCAGGATAAAGTTCTTCCACATTCTCCTCAAAGATCAGATTTAACGTTACTGAAACTTTTAAAGGAGTTCTGGAGACTGTGATGAATTTCCAAGTTTGAAGGAACTGGAAGATCTTTAGACTTTGGAGCTCAGTATAAGTGAAGCAAAGTTAATCGTTGCCTTCTCGTTGCACAACCTCAATCGTTTGGTTTAAACATAATCTGGTTTAATTGTTGCTGAAGCTTTACGAGAGGTTCTGGAGATCAGCGCATGGACGATCTGCAGCTTCCCCACAGAACGTTCCATATGCTGTCGGTCTGAGTTGAAGCAGATTATTAGATTACTACATGTGGTTGTAACTACATGACATTAATGAAGACCTGCATGTGGTTTGAGGCCCAGAAGGGTTGAAATCTTTTCATTTCTGCAGATCTGAGATCAGCAGGATTTTGGAGATCACGCTCTGAGTGAAGTAAAGTTCATCACTGTCAGTTCTGGACCACATTCAGCTTCACTCCAGGCTAAGGCTCGTTCTGAACACCTTAATGCGTTTTTAAATGTCCTAAAGCTGCTTTGACCCTGGAGGATCTGAAAAGTTTCTGGAGAACATGTTTTTATTCCAAACTCCAGTCTGAACATGAACACTTTATCAGGCTTCATGTGGTCGTCACTGAAATCCTGGATGTGGCCTGGGGCTCAAAAAGATTTAGCTTCGTTTCATTTCATGGACAAATTACTGCACTCTCTGGAATTCAGGAAGTCGTAGGATGACAGGGACTCATTTTTGGGAGTCGCAGCTCAAGTTCAGCTTGGTATCCAGACGTATGTTTCCCAGTGGAGCGCGGACCCGGAGGCTGAGCGCTTGTCGACATGATAATATAAACGTGACTGCTAAAAAGGTGGTGTAAATCCAACCCGCTTTTGATGGATGCGGCCCGTGAGCTGGGTCAGAGCCGCCTAAAGGCCGATGGAACACTGTTTACCGTCTAAACTACACTCTGCTTAAACGGGCCGAGGACTGATGGCACCGGCGCAGAATAAATCACAGCCACAAACTTAAAAAACGACAGGCACACGGTACCGGGAGGATTCCTCCCACCGTGAAATGAGGCAGAGCTGCTTAGCATCCACGTGGGACAGGAGCCGTGCTCTCACCGAGCGAATCCGATTCGCTCCGGATAAACCCGTCCTGAGAAGACGGGGCCCGCTGGGTTCTGGCTAGGAGAACACGCAGCATGACCTCACTCGCCGAAAAAATTCATGGAAGCGATTAAGAGCGGGGACTGGCTCGCTGAGGAGTTACACACGACTGAAAATTTAAGGCAATTTGACGCTAACGCTCACGTAGGCCCCCGTACATTTAGCCGGGGCCTAATCACCTGGAATACGAAGCTTTTCCTACGAAAGTTATGAAAACTTTATGCTGTTAAAAGATTTAAGAGGAGGTGATTAGGGGTTCTGTGATGTGTAAAGCCGTTTTGAAAGCACACCAAATTATTAGGCCTAGACCTTTTCCATTTGATTTGTGGTGAAGTTCTTTTATAGCATTTCGTGCATTTTTCATAATTACATTAGAAAAAAAAGGAAAAATAGAGGTAAGAAAGAGTGCAAAGGATTTTAAAAAATGGCAACTGCAAGAACATTTATTCGCTTCAAACGACAAAAAGATGACCAGACCTCGTGTTTTTATCCTTGTGGTTTTCCTTAATAAATGATTTTATTATACTACATTTATTATAATGATAAAAAACTTTTCCCTGCTTCTTAGTTTTAGATCCATTTTGTTATAACATCTAAAGGAGCACAAAAACTCCAGCATTTTTTTCTGCTTTAATGTCAGTATACCAAAGGTCATGACCGATAGAGGCAAAATCCAAAAATGATTCCATTCCTTTAGGATCTGCTCTGTTGGATTGGGGCACTAAATAGAGGGGTGCCAATACTTATGATGTCATTCTAATTAATAGTTTTTTTAAATCTCTATCAATAGAGGTCAGATTATTACAAACAGAAAACTAAAGCTTAAACGAATTCCCCACAACATTATTATTACGTCTTTTTATTTCCCAGTTTTAAAAGAGTCACGTTGTTTCCAATTAGAAACGCTTCTGTATAAAAATCATTCTTAACACCCAAATATCCAATAATTATAAATCCATGTGCCTCGTTACAGAGCCTGGTCCATATTTACCACAGTGTGGGATTCATTTGTTTGGTAATGTGGCCTCAGATTGATCCGTAATATTTCAGCGGTTGTGGGAAGCCTGGATTTTTCTTCAGAAAATGTTTTATTCGGAAATGCCATAAAGATTTGGAACTTGAATGCTGATTTATAAAAGCTCACTAACAACAGACATCAGAGTTCCAGTAGTGAAAAACAACTTGAGTTAAGCCACGCTAGCTTTAGCCGTATGTGTTTAGTCATTTTGAATAAGCTTAGTAATTAATAAACCTTGTAGGATATTCGCTTCTATGCGGTTAACATTAAGAGATTTATTTTGTTACATGTACTGTACCACAACCTGAACATAATTTTGTAACATCCAAATCATTAACCATAAATGTGCGACCCAATTTGCTACTCTGCCCTTTCATCGCGTTCTCTTCTCGCGCCACACCCTCCAAGTAATTTAGCGTACCGCGGCCAGCATGGCTACGCTAACATCATTCCTGCGTTCTTGGTTTTGCATCGTCCGAGGAAAGACGGAGGCGAGGCTGATGATGTTTTTTCAGAGCCAGAGCAATTACTCTCAATCAGCGACTCTCAGCGTCCGCGAGCAGAAGCCGGCGGCCATTAGCTTCCTCCTAATGGAGGCTCGCGCTGAGGAAGGGGAGCCAGATGGGGGCACGCTTAAACACTCTCGATGCTCATTAGTGCTCCATCGTCACCGTGTCCATGGGCCCGGCGGAGGAAGTCTCCGTGCTCACGGCGCCGATTTTTCACACGAGGCAGCGATTTTATCGTGAAGCTTGCCCCTTGCTACGTAGCCTGGATTTTTTGCTGCCAACGCGTCGTTAATCCAAACGTCAGCAGGCACGCAGGCTGTACGGAGTCCATTTCCCAGAGACGCACTAATGATCCATTTACTCATCACGCTAATAGCGCTTCAAAATAAATGTTATTGCACCTGTCTCGCGCCGTGTTATGGCTGCTACGCGACTCCATTAATGAAACGTTTGACCCGTGATTAGCCGTGAACACGGCGTTTCTTATATGGCTTTTAAACAGGGACATTCTTGTCTGTAATGTATTAACGGGTGACGGGAAAGTCCCATGTCTGCACCAAACTGGATTTGGAACACAAACTCCCTGACCCGTGAATAGTTCTGGGTAAAGACCAAAACACGTGTTACTTCTTTTTTATAAAAAGTTAAATTAGCAGCTGTTTTTTGTGCATGTTTTGATACTTTGAGGACTTTTATCCTGCAGCAACACATAAAATCCATTCTAACCCATCGTAATGGTGTTTATTTTATATTTTGGTGTTTATAAGTTGGTTTTGTTATCTGTGACCAGGCACAATATGTTTTAAAATTAGTGCATTATAATCACATTAATATTTAAGGTTAGTTCTTGGAAAGATTTTAACTTCTTTTCATTTATAGAGAAAAAGTAACCGGGGTGCACAAACTTATGCAAAATTCTATAGGTCAGGATTTAGCTATTTTTGAGTAAAAATTTTTATTGTGGTTTTAGTTTGATTCTAAGAAGAGTTTATTAAACAACACTAACATGTTTGACCTAACTGGGCCAAGAATTGCTCATTTCTAGTTTGCTTTAAGAGGCTAAAACTAGTACCTGTGTAATCTCAGTCTTCATAAAAGCCATTACATCAGGGGGATGATCTCCTGAATTGCTCCATTCCCCTATTCACAATCATTTGTTCTTGTTAATTCTCACCCAGCCAGAAGATTTAGTTCATTTTATTTTCTGTTCAGGATCCTGCAGTAATTTTACAAGCTCTACTCACTTACATTATTTTGTTCCGCGTCAGCCACATCTGTGTTTTAATCTCCTCAGTTTGAGTTAATCAGAGGCTGAATTATTTCTTGTTTCCAGTTTAGTTACATATGACTGATCAGAGTTGGTAGAAATTACAACCCACTTGAGAATCGTATTCTTTGTAGATGAATCCAATCTCAGTAAAATTATTCACCATAACTTCCATTTTTATCATTTATTATCCCAATATCAAAAGAGGCACCACACTTAGTTCTCACAGAGGCTCTCTCCTTGACACCCCGAAGCCATAATGAGGACCAAACAGTTTAAGAGCGGCACTTTGGGCGTGATTTAGTGGAGCGAGTGGGAGGGCCTCGTAGGGGGAGGGCTGCGTTTACAGTACGGGTCAGCACATCTCAATAGCTTTATACTGCGGCTCTCACGTTCCTTTGTGTGCGCTCTGACAAAACATCAGCTCACGCCAACAAAACCCCGACGCCACTTTACGGTCGCCAGCTCTCTCATTTAGCCCTTCTGCTCCGTCCGGGGTCAAACTGGCCCCCTATTAGGTTCTGAACGCTCTTTCAGACTAACACTCAGCCGTTTAGCTCCATTACTCTGTTGTGAAAGGGCGTAGATCTAAGCGTGCCCATTGCAGGACTGGGAAGGAGGGCACCATGGCAGCTGATTGGCTCCTGATGTCCAACCAGACCAGAAGAATCAAACCGCATTTCTGAAAATGATGCACACACGAAATAAGAAACACAAACACTGCTGTGTGGAAATGTTTCCAGATGATCCACAAGTGTTTCATGACTTGTTAATGGACCCCTATTAGACCCAGGGGGGCTCAAACTTTTGACTGCCAGGTGATTTGGATGCTGCAGTTGCAGTTATAGATGCCCCGAGGTGATGCCTTGCTAATCTAACCTCTGTCTGTCGTGGGTCACGTGGGATGATTAACACAGAAGGGGTCTGTAAACCCACCCCTGTAGTAATTAGACCTCTTTTAGCTACGGGAACAATCTGGGTCTCTTTTTAAACGTCGGCCTGGGTAACAAAGGACGACCCTGAGGTCTAAGAGCTGCCCCGCCCCCGTTAGCTCAGCGACCTGCTTCCATTTCTCTGGGCTTCAGTCGGGATGAAGATCTGGGGCCCGAGCCACGCCCCAATTCAGCAAGCCTCATTCTAACTTAATCCTGCCTTGGGAAAAGGTCACCATGAGGTCAATCCAATCACGTCAGGACTGGAGTCAGAATCTGGGGTCCGAAATTTTACCTCATTTATCTAATGAAGCTCAGCACTAAGCTGGACTACAAAAAAAAAAAATGATATAAAATAAATTTTCTATTCAACTAATAATAACAACAACAATAATAATAATACACATTTATTTAATTATTTTTAATATTTAATATACTTTATATATACTATTTATAAACAGCTGGGCACTAAGACTGGGACACTTTAAACAGGACAATTGACCTAAACATAACCAGAGAAAATCCATACAGACACAGGGAGAACATGCAAACTCCACACTGGCCCGAGAACCGAGTAATTGTACCACTGTGTGGATTAAACAAACGCAAAAAAATTCACTCCAAAAATTAGTTTAAAACATTAGCCTAGTTCTTTTACTTAAAAATAGTATAGAACACAAAAACACAAATAAAGAAACTATAAAGTGAATGATAAAAAATAAACGATAAAACACATACAAAAAAAATATTTTTAATCCTATAAAGCAAAAGTGGATTTATTAATTTACACAGAGTTTTATATAGTCTTATTAACAAATTAATTTTTTAAATGGTGTTGGAAATTGCACATGCCAAATTTCACTGATTGAATTTTACGTTAAGTAGAATTTAATGTAAGTAAAACCATCTGTGGAAATAAAGTTTGTCCCCTGCAGAGCTTGTGAACTTCTCAGGTCATTTGAACAAGGGTGCCAAAACTTATGCCTGTGCATCAGAAACCTTTTATTTATATAAGTAATGAAAGAAATACATTTTGCACGCCGATGAAAAGTCTGAGCCAAATCTAAAACAACAAACCGAATGCTTATTATATAAACGTTATAATTTGAAACAAGTAAAGAGTCAGACGAGGATTAAAATAACGATGGAATCTGATCTCCTTAAATTCCTTTCTCAGTACTTCACGTTAAATTAGTAGCTTCCCTGAGTTGTTATAAACTGGCCATGTGCAGAAAGGCGGAGCTCCTAATTATGCTAGCTGTGCTAAATAACGTAAACACGCCACACGCTGATTAGAAAGTCTGTCTGAGTTCAAACTGCTACAGCGCAAATAAAGGTTAGCGATTTGAGATTACAAAGTAAACCCGCTACAGTTAGCTCTTAATGCGCGGCTTCAAAGCAAACCGCTGTTCATTCACTCATACGTAAAATAAAATAAATCCTAAGTCTCATACCAATTACTCAGCGTCCCGCCGTTTCAGCACCACACCTCGTTCGCGTCCCCTTAATGGAAACGTTGAAAAGCGAGTCGAATGCTAACGTGTTTGCTCGGTTAAATAAAGCGACGCCGCTCCCGCGGTCGGCTGGACCGGAGCCAGGAGCTTCAGGAAAAGTCATTAGCGACAGTTCTGCTTCCACATCACCAGAGCCAGGTTTCCCTCGGCCCTCTAACGTTTCCCTCGGTCACCAGAGCGAGAAGCTCATTTCAGTCACATCTTAAAAAACAGCTCAAAGTTCAACAAAACAAATTAGTGGCAACGCTCGAGATTGAAAAACGCATAAATCAAAAAGAGAAATGAACCGAGCAAAAACCGAGGTCCAAAACCACACGCAGATTAAGCTTAAGATTTAAAACTACAAAACTAAAGCTGCTAAAACGGGTAGGAGGCAGAAATCCAAACAGGCTAAATACAACAGAACGAGATGTTTATTTTAAAGAAATAAATGATTAAATAAAGACAACAAAAACTTCAACTAGTGCTCATTTTGGCAACTGATTTTAATTTAGTCTGTATATTAGTTTTAGTCATTTAATTATCGTTAGGCCAGAATTTATTTATTTCTTGTTTGGTGGATTTCTGTGATGAAAACCTGAATATGGCAGTGGAAATAAAAAATAAAATTTCACTTTAGAATTTTTTTTTTTTTAATTTTCAATTAGCGAACATCAGGAGCCAAACCAATGTGCA
>JAVSBU010346922.1:0-10277 GCA_033118015.1 Loricariichthys derbyi | reverse complement strand
TTTGGGATGTTCTGGAGAAGGCAGTGGGTCCAAATCTCCATCATCAATACAAGATCTTGGGGAAAATTAATGCAACTTTGGATATAAATAAATGTTGTGATATTACAGAAACTGGTGGGAACGATGCTGCAATCAAAGATAAAGGTGCTCCAACCAAATATTAGAGTGTGTGACCTTTTTTTTGACTGGGCAGTGTAGCTTCATCTGATGTTTGTTAGCTTGAGAGAAAAATTTGTTAGCTATTTAACATTAGTACCTAGTTAGTGGGCTTAACTAATGTTAGCTAGCTTGCTGTCTTGTTTCATTAACCAATATAGCTTCTTCGATTACGTTATCTTGAGGGAGAACTTGGCTAACAATTAAACATCTGCTAGCTACTGCTTAACACCTAACACATTTAAACAGACTAGTTAAGACTTAACTAGCTTGCTATCTTCAGATAATATAGTTTATCTAAGGGTAGGTAACTTAAGAGAGAACTTGGCTAGCTAAAAATCATCTGTTAGCTACTGCATAACATCGAACACATATTTAAATGAACTACTGAGCTTATCTAAAGTAAAATATAGCTTCACTTAATGTTAGAGAAAGAATTAAATATTTGTTAGCTAAAGCACCTAAACACATCTAAAAAAATCTAGTATTAGCTAGCTTGATGTCTTGTTTTTTTAGTCCATATAGCTGTTGTCAGGTATAACTTGAGAGAGAAATTAATTAACTATTTAAAATCCATTAGCTACCGCTTAACACTTAATCACATTATTAGCAGGCTTAAATGGTGCTATAATATAGCTTCTCTTAATGTCATGTAGCTTCAGAGAGAACCTGGCTAGCTATTAAACATCTTTTAATTACTGCCTAACACCTAAACAAGCCAGTTAGCAAACAGGCTTCACTACTGGTTCCCAGTACATGACATGGTTTCATGTAGCCTAAGGCTAGCTAGTTTGCAAAAAAATATCTGCGGCAATACCGTTAGCTAAGTAAGATTGGGGCTAAATAGCTAGCTGGTTAACTGTAAAGCTAGCTAACATCAGTTACCTAGTGCTGAAAAGATAATAATGCTAAGCTAAGTAGCGAATATTAATATTTGTGCCATAACGTGACTTGTTAGTAACCTGCTAACAATATTTACTGTAACTGTACCTGGGCTTTTGAGATCTCGGCTAGCTACTGAACGTTAGAAGGCTACTGGTAACGTCCATAAACTTGCATTTTTAATGAGTTTAGAGTGTTTGTTCTTTTTTAGTACAAGCTAAAGTCAATGTACAGTATATAGAGCGGATTAAGATTAGAATAAATTAAGCATTAAATCACTTAAATATAATCATCTCAACCCTAGGACTGAATTCTGAAAATGATGTGAATATTTTAGACATGATGTGACTCAATAACTCTTATTAAAATGAATCTGATGGCAGGTTTAATAAGCAGGAGAAAATCACCTGCGCATCTGAAAACAAATTCGTCCTCTTTAAAATGAGCCTGAGCGTCATCCTCACCTCTGGTGGAGGGGGGAGAAGGAGGCGAGGTGAAGATCAGACTGGCTGCCAGGTTTCTTGTCTTTTAAGTCTGCTTCCTCCTCACACACACAAAGATGGGAGGCTTCCTGTGCCTGGCCTTTGTCACCTCCTGCTAGCCAAGAAGAGCTCGGAGAGGAAATGAACGATCTCCCTTTTGCCACCTAATTTCATCAGTCATAATCACATTGTTCTAATCAGACAACGTGCAGACAGAGGAAGGAAGGACGAACGTGGGAAAAAATAACTTTGAGGTTACTACAGTTCAAAGACAGTATATTTAACACTATTATTTGTAAACTTGGTTTTAACTCTTACAAAGCCAGGACTGGTTTCATCTGTGTTTAACGAAGACTTTTGATTGCTTAAGGTACAAAATGTTTATACAGTGTAAAGTGTGTGTTGTGCTGGTACGAGTGGATCAGACGAGGCAGTGCTGCTGGAGGTTCTAAACACCTCAGGGTCATTGCTGGATCCAAAACTGTCCAGCCACCAGTGAGCAATGATGAATGTTTTTGGGTTTTTTTGTGCAATAACTGATGACCTTCTGACTGTACAATTACAGGGCGGAGCAACAAGGTAGATGTGTTTAAAAACTCCAGCAGCACTGCTGTGTCCAAACACGTTATCAAGTCACGGTCAGTGCAGTGCTGAAAATGATCCGATCAAATAGTAACTTATCTGTTAGCTGGTCCTGACCTTTAAACAATAAAGGGGACAAAAAGTATGTAGAGAAATGGACACTACAGTCTAAATTTAGAAATAGAGAATGCCTGTATGAAAAATGAGTGTGTAAACAAGGTGGTGTTTCTAATAAAGTGACCGGTGAGTGTGTATCTTGACTTGATTAGAACTGAGAGATGCTGTTCTGGACTTGACTTGATGTTTAGTGACTTGACTGGAGCACATATTCTCAGGCATGTCCTGTCCTGTATAAGTGGACGTACCAGCTGTGTTAGTGTTTAGTGCATGTCTAGTTTCTAGTGGTTTTTCCTGACCTGTAATGTTAAACTTTACCTCGGATTGTGCATCTGCCTGTCTGTGTGTTTACTGTTTTTATATTCTGAGACCACATTCTGCAACGGATCACCAAAAACAAATTAGAATATATCATAAAACGGTGAGACAGAAAGCAGAGTGAAATATCGAAGATTTGAAATCTTCTCAGCCGGATTCTGATTCACAAAGTCTCCAGTTGATGTTCCGGTCTGTTCTTTTTAAAAAAACTTTTTGGGGCTTACGTTCAAAGCCATATGTCCTTTGACGTTTCCACCATTCCCAGAGACAAACCAGTACTTTTGCTTATGTAAAGAACTCGTGTTCTTCTGTCCCGTCTGACTTTAAAAGTCCACCCCCCTCCATATTGTTTTAGGCATGTTTTATTTAATACCGCATGAACATAAACGGCTGGTCCCGACATGACCGTCATTCCTAGTCAGATACATTCATACTGTTTAAAGCAACCAATTAACCTTACCTTACATGTGTCTTTGAAATGTTCATTCCAATAATGAAGACAAGCCGTTTTGGCCCATGCAAAACCATGATACTACCACCAGCATGTTTCACAGATGGGATAAGGTTATTTTGCTGGAATGCTGTTTTTCTTTCTCCTAGACTCTACCAGGACATTCTTCAAAAACATTGCACTACAAGCCGTACTTTTGTATGTGAAAAATAAATTGGTATCTTATATTTTTCAGCCGAGTACCTTTTCCTGTTTGCACATTTTCTTAAGTCATTTTGAATGTGAACACACTAATAATAATCTCTGCACCCCTCCATATTGTTTTAGGCATGTTTTATTATTTAATACTGCATGAACATCAACGGCTGGTCCCGACATGACCGATGTGACGTTAGTCCTAATCAGACACATTCATACCAGGCCAATTTAAAGCAACCAATTAACCTTTGAAACACAGAGTACCCGGAGTATACCCATGTGGATATGGGAAGAATATGCAAACTCCACCCAGGTCAGGTCGCCTGAGGTCAGGGATCTGCTAGGACATTAAAAAGTCAAACTACTGAGCTTCTGACAAAGTCTTTACATTATCCACTTTCACACCAAACGGTTCTAGGAACTAATTTGGTACTAAGCTCTGTGTAGACCTCCCCCAAAAAATATGTTCCTTCCAAAGGTTTTTTTGGTTTGCGTTCGCACCACCAGAAGGAACTCTGCATGCCGCTGAAGTGACGTAAGCCATACGAATGTAGACGGCTCAACCTCGTTGCATATAGGCTCACTTTTTGTTTTCATATAGTGTGGGTAAAAGTATTTTTAAAAGACTTGGAATTATGGAATATGGAAGTTGTCCTCAACGAGACACTATATCTCAACAAAATGCTGCATGCCTACGTCACTTAGGGTTCCTATGCACTGAGACAAGTACCCACCTTGAAGTTGAAGATTAAAAAGGTCCCGATATGTGGCATTGTAAGAAATACGATCATTCAGAGTTCCTGCAGTGTGAACACACAAGAAAGAGGCACAATACTAAGGACTATTAAAAGCTACCTCCAGTGCAAAATCGCCTACTGACGTTTCACTTCAGTTTAGAAGGCAGTTTAGAACTCATTCATGGCTGAGTTGTTGTTGCTCTTAGATGTTATAAGAGCAAGTCAAAATTTATTTGCACGCCGGTTGTATTAAACATCAGTTCAACTGTGGTTGCCCCACTTGTAATTTGCATGAAAGAAGAGCAGCATGCAGAGATTCATTTTTTGGGGTTTGCGGGTGCATCTAGTATGTTTATCAAAGACTTTATGAACAGTATAGAGAAAGTGTTTGGTCACAAAGAAGTGTGCATGACTGGACAAAGAAGTTCAAGGAAGGTCACACAAGTGTCGGCCAGGAAGGTGTTGTGTTGTTGCATGACAATGTATGTGTGCACAGCGTCAGTATTGGTTGGAGCTTCCTCCCTATAGTCCTGAAGATTCCCATCTGATGAAAAAGTGAAGGCCCAAAGGCTTTTTTATGAAATGTGAACAAATATGACCTGCTCTGCATTGAAAGTCACTGAGCTCCTCAGTATGGTCCATTTGTGTTTTTATCTATGGAGATTGCACATCTCAATGCACATAAATATGAATGAAATAGAGCTCATCCATTAGAAACAGAGTTTTTGTAGCTTAGGCCGTGCAGTCAGTCAGTCAGTCAGTCATCTGTCTGTGTTTGTAATCGATATCGTGGCTTAGTTGGTATTCAGTGTGTTATTTATTCATACAGTCAGTAAACTGAGCAAACAGGCATAAATTTGAGGGAATAAGTGGAGGTTCTAGCTTAATCCCTTCTTATTGGTATGGCTTAAACATCTTACCCAAGAGATTAAAGTAAAGACGGTGGGGGGAAAAGTGTCCTTCCATCACACATGGCCACATTTTATAGTGCATGTCTATCGTGGTGTGGTAATCAGGTACATCCTGAATATATAAATACTCCATCAGCTGAACTGCACTGTGTTTGTTACAGTAAAAGCTCTCCAGTGTTTCCTGGGCCTGACATCAGCTGCATTCACATGCTTTTTGTTATTATTTATCAGCATTTCCTGTGTGTTATCCCACCATGTGTCCTGGGATCTTGGCAACGGTGGATGATGGATTTGGGTAATCCTCGCTCATCCTCAGAGCTCCCGCCGATGATAATGATGCGCGTGAGGATGCGAATGATCAGGTTAGAGCTTCATTCCTACCTGACCCCGTCCTGCTTCAGGATCTGGGATTTGCCTACACAAAGCAGGCTGTTTTGAATGAGCCGGATGTGGCCTCGTCATGCACAGCAACTCGTGGTTATATGAGTGTGTGCTTGGTGTCATATGACCCAGAGCATGATGAGGGCCCTTGATTGTTGGAAAGACGTCTGAGTGGACCTCATTACGGCAGCTTGTGCATGTTTGATTTCATGCCAAAAGCAACACAATTGTTTATCAGCACAGATGTTAGAAAACATAATTGTTTATTTGTACAGGAGCTGAAATGTGACCACCTTGGTTAGCTGTATTGACATTTATATATTGGTTTAAAGGTTGATACGGCGGCACAACGGCAATGCGGATTTGAGCCAAAAACGTTCTCTGGAGAATCAGTTCATGAACAGCCGTCCTGATATTTTCCTTTAGAATTATAGCAGAATTCATCCTTCCATCAACGAAGACAAGCTGTTCTGGCCTCTGCAAAACCATGATACTACCACCACCATGTTTCACAGTTGGGATAAGGTTCTTATGCTGGAATGCAACTTTTCTTTCTCCAGACATAACACTTCTTTTTTTAAAAACAAATAGCTCTATTTGGGTCTCATCCCTTTATAAAATGTTTTTCCAATATCCTCCTGACTTATCTTTTTTTGAGAGCAGTAGTTTTCTCACATACATCTGTGTGGTTCAGTGTTCTCCTAACCGCAGATCATAAACATTAACCAACACAACAGAGACCTTTAGTTGCTTAGAAGTTACCCTGGGTTTCTTTGTGTCTGCCCATAGACTGGTGAAGTCCAAACTCTAGAGATGGATTTGTAGCCTTTTCAGCTCCTCAGAAATCACCTTTGTTTGTGCGATTATAAACTTCTACAAACATCTGGTGTGAAGATCATATTTTGATTCATCCCCTTGCTTTAGTTACAACAGGGAATCTACTCAGATTTAACTCAAAGTTCATCAGCAAATTTAGTCCTAAACCTAGAGGTTCACATACTTTTGCTGTACCTTATTTGTTTAATTGGGTTCCCCTCATCGATCTCATATTTATGCAGAAATATGAATTTAAGTTCCAAATTTGATGCCTTGGGCTGCACGGTGGTTCAGTGGTTAGCGCTGCCACATCACAGCTCTGAGATCCTCGGTTCGATCCCGACCCTGGGCTCCACCTGTGTGAAGCTTGCATGTTCTCCCCATGTTCACGTGGGTTTTCTCCAGGTACTCGGGTTTCCTCCCTCATTCCAAGACATGTGTTAGGTTAATGGATGAAATTACATCACCTGCTTCACAATTAATCTCACAACTTGCTTCAGTTTCCACTAAATTTCAAAAGAACAAACACTTCCATGAAATTTTCCCTTTTTTCCATCAAGTCAGAAAGCAACAAACACATCTGTTTATGTCCAGTTGTTTTCCTCACTTCCGCTGAAGTGGATGAGTCACGTATTTGGGATGGAGGGAACGGAGAGGTTGCTTAACTGAGCTGGAATGTGAATGCATAGCTCCAGAGGGAGTCACTGACACTCCTTACACCAGTCCCACAATGACTGGCACGCTAATCATCAGGAAGAACAACAGAGTCATGAAGGAACACGTGGGTAGTTAGGGAGTGTTAATGCTGACCTTTCTGTTTGTCATGCTCACATGAACATGAAATCTGGAAAATAGCAATAAAGAGCTTTCAAGATCAGACATGCAGTGTTTAATCAGACACCTATCTGTCAAGCTGCCCCTAGATGTGAAGCCCCAGTTATACTTTCACTTACTTTCACTATTGGTGATACTTGGCGCCGTGTTGTTGCGGTGTAATCCGAAATTGAGTCATCTGAGTATCTTTACGATCTAGGGCCAACTTGGCAGATCAGAGAACTTAGATTCCACACTTCTAACATTAAAACACATTCAATAGGTGTCTCAGCCAAACTTGTCTGATCTTGTAAGCTCTTCGTTGCCGTTTTCCAGATTTCGTGTCTAAGCTTGGAGAAATAACGGCGCTTGGTGATGTCAGAGCGAATCTGAGAGTGTAAGAGCTGTTTGCCCACCGATGCATTTACATTTATGGTATTTATCTATGGCAGCCACTAGAGGTGGGATTTGAACCCTGAACCTTCTGGTCCAGAGTCCAGTGCCTTAACCTTAAGGCTAGCAGAGTCCCATGGGAAACAACACAGTGGCTTGGTAGCACCGCTGTATGACCACCAGGTAGAATCAGCATATCCTGGTCCAGTTTCCTCCCACAGTCCAGAGACATGCATTAGGTAAATTGATTATGCTAAATTAAAGCTGAGTGTACATAAGACTCGTTTTGATGTAACCTTGTGTCTGTTAGTGAGTTTCGGGGGGTAGGATTCAAACCCACCCATTATACAAAATAAAGTCTCTAAACACATCAACCAAGGTATAGAACAGTCTCTAGTCTAAACATGAGGTAATGAGCAAACAAGCACATGACCGAGAATGACTGACTCTTGCTCTTAAACTCCCACCTCTGCCCGTGGCTCCAGAGTGCTGACTGGCTTTTACAAAAGATTTTTATTACCTATTATAATTCTGAAGACCTCAGCCATTAAAGTGAAGGGATGCTGAGCAGACGGACGTTAAATGGCTCGTACCTGAACACAAAATTATATACCAGATGGCTTTTAAGTATGTACGTTCATTCTAAGTTCCAGAGAAAGGTTAAGGTGGAAAGAATACATAGCTCAGTGTCTGCGTGGGTCCTTCCATGCATTTGGTCAGTTACTGTCTCTAAAGTGAACAAACAAGTGAATAAATCCTATTTTAGCTGCTTTTAATTATTTTGCACCTGCTGCGTGGGTGTAAGATTCCTTACAAAGCATTATAAGTTATGGAAAGAGAAATGGGACAGAAGGAGGTCATTTTTGTGACAGCTGTATCAAGGACGGTACAGGTAGGGTTCATAAAAGATCTCACCTTCCACAGCTTTCTCCACCAAACACACTCCACCAATCTCTGATCACACACACCATTCACAAGTCTGACGTCAAGTGCTGCATCGAAAAAAGACCGGCGTCTCAGGGCACGTGTCGGGTCACCACGACATCCTCTTCCTCGTTGCCTCTTCTCGTACCAGTTGCTATGACAGCTCAGATTTTACCCACAGTTCCTCGAGAAAGGTGCCACATGTGTCACGCGTGCACTCGCCGCCTGGCTGCCATGGTTACAGGACATCAGTCTGTACACTTCCCACACTGAAACATTCAGAGGCTAACATCCATAATTCAGTCTGTTCTGCAACTGAACACCTTAAACCTTCAGCCACATCTAAATGACCTGCACTTAGAACGTCTGGGGAGCAGTCTGACTCAAGCAAGAACAATGATGGGTAAAGTGGTGAAAACTGGCATTTTTGCTCTTCAGGATTGCAAGTCTGCCCAACAATGTTCATCCTGTTGAAGGTTGGAGTAGGTAGTATTCCAAAATTACCTGGACAGGGTGCTCATGCACACCTAGGGGCCATGTAAACCCGGGACCTTGAACTGCTCACGGTGCAAAATTCGTATCTCAGATCAAGGGTTTTGTTTAACATTATTAACTGTGTAACTCTGAGCTGAGGCCCTCCAAATATAAGCTATAATATTTAGACTAACTTTAACCCCTGTTGAATGAATTATCCTTCTTTTTTAAGAGGATAAAGAAAACACAAGAAGCAAACTTTACAGACCTTTTTCTGCTCAGCGTCAGGAAACCAAACCACATCCACACAGCTTCGGTGGTTTGTGAGGACCTCGGAAAGGTTTCTCTAATCCACCATCCTTGCTTGTGGTTCTCACATGTAAACAAAGTAAAAGCAGATTCTAGTTGAGGTAAGCAGCACTGGTTTTAGCGTGTAGAAATGCTATGGTATAAACTGTACCAGTATGGTATCACTAAATCTTTACTAGTGAATATTTTTCTACATTACATGCTAAATACACTCACTGTGCACTTCATTAGATACATAAATATCTAAACGGCCAATCGCACGGCAGCAGCTCGAATGCCTAAACGCATTTTGGCGTGTAGACACGATCAAGACGAGCTGCTGAACTTCAAACCAGAATCAGAATGAGAAAGAATAGACTTTAAACGTGGTGTGGTTGTTGGTGCTGAATATTTCAGAAACTGCTGATCTACTGGGTTTTTCCATACACAGCGCCTTCTGTAGTGTCCAAAAAAAGAGAAAATATCCAGTGAGGGCATTTTTCTGGTTGGAAATACCTGGTTTGAGCTGATAAAGGTAAGTGACTTAAATAAGCACTCCTTACAAAGGAAGAGCATCTCTACACTAACAACTAGTCAATCCTTGAAGTGGATGGGCTACATCAGCAGAAGATCACACCAGTTGCCCCTCCTTGTCAGCTAAGAACAGGAAACCGAGGTAAGGAACATGAAAGCATGGATCCCTCCTGCCTTGTCTCAACGGTTCAGGTGGTGTAATAATGTGGAGGATGTTTTCTTGGCACACTTTGGGCTTCTAATACCAACATGCCAGGAGGTTATTGGTCACTAAATCAGCCTCAGGAGTGGAGTAAGTGAGTGAGAGAACTTGTTTTTTAATTTTGATATAAATACGTCACCTCCACACAACCAGCAGTAATCATGAGCCAAAAATGGCCGCTGTTCTGGGTAATTTGAGGATCAATACTGCTACCAAAGTCCTCACATGCACTATTGATTCTCATGCCGCGCAAATCAGTGGTTGTTCCACAATAACCTCACTGTGTGATCGGCTACAAGGTTCAATCATCACTCACAGTTAGTCTGTGTGGTGTTGGCATGTTCTTTCACTGATTTCAACATTCCAGAAATACTTTGCTCTGAGAAGCTTGTGACGGGCTGGTGGTCTGTCCAGGATGGATTTCCTGCTTTGTGCCCACTGGTTTTGAAACCCACATGACCCTCCTCAGCATAATGCTAAAAATGTGTGAAGATTGGCTAAACTCATTCTTAAACAAATATACAAATATACAAATATACAAAAAGCACACACACACACACACACACACACACACACACACACACACACACACACACACACACACACACACACAGAGAG
>JAVSBU010346912.1:0-10277 GCA_033118015.1 Loricariichthys derbyi | reverse complement strand
TCGGTAAGCAAAATCTCGGTTAACTCGGGCGCAACCGTGTATGTGTGAACGGGGCTTAATGCATTAGGTGTCATGGTGGTGCAGTGATTAGCACTGCCGCCTCACAGTTCTGAGGTCTCAGATTTGATTCTGACCACAGACTCTGCCTGTGTGGCATTTGCATGTTTTCCCCATGTCTGCATGGTTTTCTTTGAGCACTCCAGTTTCCTCCCACATTCCAAAAACATGTGTTTTAGGTTAATTGGCGTTTCTAAAGTGTGTGAGTGGATGTGCCCTACGATGGATTGGCTCCCTGTCTAGGATAATTTCTGCCTTGTGTCCTGTGTCACTGGCTACTCACCAGCTCTCCCATTACGCTGACTAGGATAAGCAGATAAGACAATGAATCAATGAATGAATGAATGAGTTATGCATTAATGTTACGTAGAAAGGGGATATTTAATCTTCACGATTATATATGTAAACAGAAATATATGAAAGACAAAACTACAGCAGTGCACAGTGGTTAAGTTACTGGACTGTGGACCAGATGGTCCACAGTCCATATCCCACCTCTGCCAAATTGCCACTGTTGGCCCTTGAGCAAGACTCTTAATCCACAACTGCTTGGATTGTATCTGTCGTAAATTGCTCTGGATAAAAGCATCTGCTAAAAAATATAAATGTCATTGTGTTGGGGCGAGGTGTAAACAGAGGACCCATGTGCAGAAAGCTTCATGAATAATGTAAGGCTTTATTTAACAAAACATAATGCAACTGAAAATACAACGGCAAAACACAACATAAGTAAACCAGAGAAATGAAACCAAAAATAAGCCTTACCGGCTGCTCCCCATGGGCTGACAGAGCAAGGGCATGCAGAGATGACTAAGACACGTCCAAGGTGAAGTGGGTCCGGTTTTACAGCCGGTGTACCGAGCCGGCCAACCACATTGCATGGGCCTGATTTTATGGCCGGTGTACCAAACTGCCCAACCACTGGGAAGTAGGTGAGGCATGGCAGGCAGCAGCGAGGGCGAAAGCCAAAGCGGTGACCCACCTACATCTCCTGTGGGCTTCCCCATGTGGTTGTCCAGGCAGCGCCAGACTTAAAGGATGTGCCAAAGGGCAGAGTGAAATCTATCTGTCCCTACTCTACCACGCTACCATCGCTAAAGCCTCCATACTCTGCCCACCCTCTTTAAAGGAAGGGTGGTACCATTGTTCCTCACCTCCTCTGGTGCCAGCGAATGAGCTGTCCATCCCAACGCGCATTCCATTTTCGTGCAGCATACATGGAATGCGACGCATCAGCCCAGGACTTGCCTAGTGCATAGCAATAGAGAAACAGCGCGCCACTAAAAACTGTCGGTACTCACACCGGCCACACAAAGGCCAACGGTGAAGCAGCAGCGTGAACATAATGGCGGTACCTTTATAGCAGGTGCCACCTGAACCCAATCTGCGAGGCTTGATTCAGGACGCAGCTGCCTCGCTGGGGTTCAGCTTTGCCGCCAGCTGATCGGAGCAGATCTGGCGTGGATCCTAATAACAAATTTATTTTCATATTAAATATGGAATATGGCCACTCGGTTCATCTAATACACTAACTGCAGGGATATGGTTATAATCTGGGTGGTGCCTTTCTAGATGGGTTGTGGGCCTCATGAGCACAATTAGGAGGCACCTAAAAGAGGTGAGGGTGGATTTGGGGGGATTTCACAGCACTGCAACATTGACTTCTACTTCCCCATTGTATCGGATACATTTTGTCATTGGTTGTACCATAGAACTCAATTTATCTCATGACATATCCCAGTAATCAAGGTGGGGTCAGCTGGATCAGCACCCCTGGAGCAGAGATGCTTACAAGGTCTTGGTTAAGGGCTCATAGCCCTATTCCCCACTAAGCAACTATTGCCTACCACATTGAATTAAGGGAAATTCACAAAAATAAACCAGGAGTATGCAGTATTAGGCAAATAATAAAAATGAAGTGCACTGTTAATTCTTAACTGTTAAGATTACCAGATTAATAAGGATTCATTTTTAGCCCTTGCTACATTGTGATATTGAGGAAATGATTTTACCATTCTTGGACACTTTAATCTATGAGTTTGACCTTTCTGCTTCTTCATTTCCCTTTCTGAACATTACCATTTGCTCTAAATAAACTCCACTTTGTAACCAAGAGTATGTGGGCAATAATTCATACGATACATAACTTAATAGTCACAAACAGCTAAAGATGTAGCTTAATGTTTAGCTTTGTACCCATGGCTCTGAACTAATCTGGACTAATAGGTTAAATTTGCTCTAGCAGGTTTAATGCTGAGCTGGCATGACTCGGTCCTTGAGCAAGACCCTTAATTTTCAAGCCCTCAGCTCGATTGTAATTCGCTTTGGGAGAAAGGTGTTTCAGTAAATGTAAAATAAACCTGAACATCAATACAAAATGCTTTCAGCCTTCTCCTCTGAGAGCCTATGCAGATGTATTCTATTTATATTTAAGTAAATTTTCTTCTTTTGTTTTTTTTTTTTCTTTCTGTCATTATCCTTTTTATTTTATTATTTGACCAGAAAACAATATTCCATCTGGTTATATAACTTTATTTATCAGTTTATCAGTGAGAACTGCAATTTGTCTTGTGCAAAGGTTTAGCCACTCCTTAACAAATCACAATTTTGGAATGAAAAATAAATTCAAATTTAACTTATGAAATAAAATACCAAAGTTACTATTTGCAAAAGTTTGGCCACCCTTTCAGAAGAAGACTCATGTTTCAGTAACATCCCAGACTTTGCATGAAATTATTAGGATCCACGCCACACTTGCTCCGATCAGCACGGGCAGTCTGACGTGGACCTGACGTCACAGCTGAGCCTAGCAAGGCTTCCGCGTCCTGCACGTGAACGGCTAGCGATTGCAGGTGTGGAAATTAAACCTCGCAGATTGGGTTCAGCTGTGGCGGCTACAAAAGTGAGTTGTGCGAACCAGTCATTGCCATTGGTGAAGATAAGATCTCTCTAGGTCCTTTCTAGGTTCATCGTACTGGTTCGCCATGGCTCACGTAGCCGATTTTTAGTTAACGCATGGTTTACACCTTTACATGCTACGCACACCCGATCTGGTGCATTGCAGACAGCATATGCTCCACAGTCTCACTCTTGGAGCCAGAGATGGTGAGGGACAAAGGTACCACCCTTCCTTTGTAGAGGGAAGCCTCTGGAGGCCTGAGGTGACTGGCAGGGTGTAATACGCTAGTGTAGGGACAAATAGTTGCATCTCTGCACCGCCCGAACCCGCTCGGTGCACCCTGTACCCCCGGTGTGGTTGTCCAGGCACAGCCGGACCCAAAGGATCCACTTGGGGGATCACCATCAGGGCATCCGATTCTGTAGGCAGGTCATGACCGATATGCCGGCCGTAAAACCAGGTTCACTTCACCTTGGACATGTCTTAGTCGCCGCCGCATCTGCCTTCGGGGGTTTGCCATTTAGACTCTTTTGATTTTCATTTTTGGGCTTTATTTATGTTGTTTTTTGCCTTTGCTTCCTCAGTCGCCATATTTACATTCAATAAAGCCTACCCTTATTCATGAAGCTGTCTGCGTTTGGGTCTTCCTTTTCCACCTTGCCCCCCACATCGTGACAGAAATCATTGCCATAACTGTTTAATCCAATTCAGGGAGCTGGAGCATAGGAAGAAAACTCACCCTAGGCAGAACACCATGCTTTTGTTCCCTATATACAGTATGTATAAAAAAGTGAACAGTATTGTATAAATTCTTAGTGTAGCATTTTGTAAATTCTAGGCTTTCAGTTTAAAAACAGATATAAAAGTTTATAGTAAAGAGTGAGTGAGGACATTAATAAACTGTACATTGTATAAATATTACAACCCCAAATCAGAAATGAATTACGATGGTATGGAAAATGCAAACAGACATCATGCAAATGTAAGTTTGTATTTACACATTGTGTCCGTTTACCTTGTACCATGCCAGAGCATGAATGGTCCCCAAAACCGTCCTGTCCCACCATCCTGCACTCACATTGCACGGCCACAGCTTCAGGTCTGTACAGATATTTTGCCTTTTTAGAGTAGTTTTGAGTACACTGATACTTTATAATAAATCATACACTTTATAATAAATGTATTGATTATGCAACACTGATTTCAGATACCCATGCTGTATTCGTGTATAAGCATAATTTTACAGAGGCAGGGGACACGGTGTGGAATGATAACCGTAGTCAAAATTAACTGTGCCTTGGGGGCAAATATGCCCTGGCTTGATATGCATTGCCTAGCGTGAAAATGCTTTTCAGTATGATAGCTAGGGCGGGACTGTAGTAACCTAGTGGTTAAGGTACTGGACTATGGGCCATAAGGTCTAGGGTTCAAATCCCACCACCACCAATCTGCCACTGTTGTGTCCTTTAGCAAGTTCCTTAACCCACAATTGCTTAGACTTTAAAAATGTATCAAAAATAAGTCACTCTGGATAAGGGTGTCTGCTAAATTATATAAACTTTTTTGGGGCTTTCACAGGGTTTTTAATTCAACTGATCTGCTTTTACTAATTCACCCTATTATCTGATCATTTTATGCTTGTTTTAGAGAGGTTAAGGAAGGATGCCTGTGTGGGGGGTTGGCAAAGTGGGGGAATCTTGTAGGCATATCATTTAAATAATCTGATTAGGATGGAGGTGGCTTGGTGCACTTGAAGTACTGTCTCCTTGTGCTATGTTCACACATACACGGTTGCGGCCGAGTTAACCGAGATAAGCCTTTTCAGTCTTTACCTGCAAAAATCCCAGTTAAGCATTTAAGAAGGTCAGGAAAATATGAAAATTTAGCTCCGCCCCTAATCAGAGGACGACATAGATCAACTTCAACTGGTTGCACACAGGACTCATTGTCTTTGGGCTGTTTGTATGTCAATCACAAAGATGTCATGGAAATAGACCAATTAAAACGCTCAACAGTGAATCACATTTCCAGACACGTAATGCTACATTTTACTTTATGTGGTCATACAATGACACCTACTGGTCATAACAGGTAATGTACAAAATGACTCTTTCACCACAACAATAGGATCTGCTTTACTGGGGCGTGGGAGGAGGTCTGGGCGGCGCAGAGAAACAGCTAGCTGTCCATACACTACAGGCTAATCCCTGTCGTACCTCTGAGCTCCAGCTCATACACCACCTGCCCTCTGATAAGAGCAGGTGGATACCATCGTCCCTCTCCTCTCTCTGGTGCCATAGAGCATGGCTGGAGCTGCAACCGCATGCGCAATCCCCATACAGCGCATAGCGGTCTATGGGCTCCAGCCGTGGGGTGTGTCCATGCAAGAATACAAAAAGCCCATGTCTCCAAAGGAACCTCGCCAGCTAAGCCCCAACACGGCTAAGTGAGCCGCTGCAGATCGACCCGATCGCAGAACGGCGTTGCCTACATAGCCGCCTAGACTAATGAATGACCCGCGTCGGATCGCTGGCGAATCTTGCCTTTTAAACAGCGCACACAGCTGAACCCAATCCCACACTGATCACCAATCAGCAGCCCGCAGCACAATCGCGCATGCGGGCGCCAGGTGCGGGAAGACTCAGCCGTGCGCGCAAGCCGTGCTCAGACACCACGCCGGGTTGTCAGATAGTAACTGAACCCACACTTGGCGTGATGTCTTACATTAAGAACAGGAAGGTTCTTGTCTTTCCAGGTCGTATATACGATCTATACAGTCATTAAGTAATGTTATGGTTCTGGCAAAAACTCCCAGAAAGATTCAACATGTTAAACTTTTTGTGCAACTGGGATTTTTTTCCTGGTCTAGGCCACACCCACCACTGCTTAATTCGTAAGCATCCAGGTTTTGCAGGAACACTCCAGGATACAATTCCTTTCTATGTGGAGTCTACATGTCAGCCCTGTGCCCATGTCGGTTTACTCTGCATACTTTGATTTCCTCCCACAGTCCAAAGACATGATTAAGGTTTATTAATTACACCAAAGTGACCCTATTGTGTGTGTGTGTGTGTGTGTGTGTGTGTGTGTGTGTGTGTGTGTGTGTGTGTGTGTGTGTTTGCCATACGATGGATTGGCGCCCTGTTTAGGGTTGTTCTTGACTTGTACCCTATGCTGCTGTACCAATTTTCAGAGGAAGTGAATGAACGAATGAATTACTTGGCCTAGGACAACACTTAAATTTGCAGTTAACATCATATCTTATCTCATTTCATCTCCTCTCGTCTTGTCTACACTATTTAGGCTTACTTAGACTGATATAAAATTGAGTTTAAACCCCAATGACAACTTGAGGAAACAATAGAAAGAAAAGAAAAAAAAATTATCAACGCAAGACACAAGAGAAAGAAACTTTTGGAAATCTTTGCCTAATACCAAAGAACAAGATTAGGTTCTTATGAGTCAGTGTCTTGTGGAACGTAAACAGCATTGTGTATAAAACTTAAGATGTCAAGCTTATCATGCTGTTAATTAGAGTCAAGAAAATATGTTGCTGTTTGACAGAAAATTGCATTTTTTAAATGCTTGTCTCCTGTTGTCAGACAGTTTTTGCAAAGGCATTTACATAAACAAAAAAAACCCCTTTTCAAATGTGAAATAATAAGGTAGAAACCTGCCATTTTTTTTTCCAAATCCAAATTACATTTGCTCCATTTGCTGTGCAATGATTGCAGATTGAAATGGAATGCTAAGAGGACCTATGCTGCCATTACAAAGTTATTTTCTGGACTGTTGCTTGCTGTGTTTGTTTTATCTCGGGTGTGCATTAATACTGCATGTCAGACTGTCAGCACTTTAACTGGGATGTAGTGTCAGGCTGCATATAGCTACAGAACAAAGAAACAATACAAAGTATTTGCTGCATAGCTCAGGCTTAATGCATCACACTGATACAAAATTAAAAAAAAAAAATTCAGTTTGCCTCTAGTCTTCTTGCAGAAGTATAAGGATTTGGATGGTGACTGCTGGGATTGACTTCCTAGCAGTCAAAATAATGTCCTGGCATAATGCAGCAACTTCAGTGGATGCTTGTGCTTGGTACCATGTTTAAGGTTCTTATATCGAGTTGTCTGATATGCTAAGTAGGCATAGGAGCATATTAATAATTCAACTCATGGTAATAAAGCTTATTTCAAATAACTTGAGCCTACAAAGAAAGTGCTGAACACGGAAAACTGAAAGGTCATTTAGAGTTTCTAAATGACCGATCCTTGGAAGTTCGGACTGCTTATATAGCACTAGTATGAATATCACTTTGGCATACAAATGAACAGACTAAATCAAGAGGGCGATGTCAGGAAAGGATACTCAGAAAGCCATCGTTTTTCCAAAATCACATAGAGTTCATACCAGCTTGAGTGCATGCTGTCATTAAAGCAATAATGGGATCACACTAAAAATAAACAATTGTGAAATCTATCAGAAGGTTTTTTTTTTATTGATTCAACATTTAAGTCAAATTGGTTTGCTGATTTATATGACTGGTAATGATATTACATTAGAAAAAAATACAAAATAGAAACATTTTCCTTAGTGATCTCAGACTTTTGTCACACTGGATTTTAAATTTACTGTACATACCCACCTGATCCAAGTCAGGGTTGCAGGGATTAATATTTTAAAATTGAAATTTCAAATGCAACTTTAGTTGCTATGAAACTTTAGGTAGATGTTCATAATACAATCACTTCATAATTCCTTTCCAAAAAAGTGATTTCTTGGTTGCTACCCTTCTAACAAGACCATTCCTGCTCAAGTTTCTTCAGACTATAGAAGAGTGAACTTGACATCTCAATGAAGCTGCTATTGTTCAAGTGTAAGGAAAGGACACACTAAATAGACACTGTAGCCTATAGAAGCTGATTTTCTTATTTTTAATATTGCATACAAATGAGTTGTATTTTCTGACATGATGCAGGAGAGAAGAACCTTAGCACAGGGGCAAACAGAAGGGGGCACTGTGACTGTGATAGGGAAGAGGTATGGCAACTGCAAGAGCTGCCCTCTCACTCTACTTTATCTATGGACCTGACAGTTACCTCGGACCTCCTGGTTCCTACTCTACTTCCTCTGCTTCCCCCCTTGGGTACCGCTTTCCCTAACAGAATGGGTATCCACCCAATACATTGCCACCAGGGCAGATGCAAGAGGGAAGAGGAAAAAGGAGCAATGGGGCAAGGTGAGGGAATGGCTGAGGAAAACAAAGGGGTGAACTGAAATTGAACTCGAGGGAAAAAACGCGATATAACTAAGGTAGCGAGATGAGGCTCGAGCAAGAATGTAAACAAAAATAGCCGAAGGGAAAACTGGGTGAACTAAGGTACTTGAGCAAAGCTCAAGGAAAAAGGGTGAAACTGAAGCCCAAGACAGTGGAAAAAGCCAAAGGGGAACACAAACTACTGAAACTAATATCGAAACCCGAAGGCTGACACGAGCGGAAAGGCGAGCAAATGTGGAAACGAACACAGAAAAACAACACGAGGATAGTAATATTAGCAAGAAGCAAAACCCGAATAAGCACAGTATCATTATCACACAAGCAATAAATGCGAAAAATGCTGGTGATGACGCATGAAGTCACCAAGGACGCGACGAGAAACAGAGCTGGATGCCAGATTTAAATAGACACCCACCATCTGTTTCTCATAGAGCCTGATTGCTTTGGGTGCACCTGTGCGACCTCAGAGAGCTAGGGCCTAGGTGATTGGCATGCCTGCTCTGCCCTCTAGTGGCTGAACGAGAGCCGGAAGCTTCCCTGATGACATTTTCTGGCTGAATTCTAATAAATAGGCTGAAAAATAATGATTATATAGTCATTATACCATGGAAAAAACAATGATATATCTAATACAGTGGTGATCTAAAATGTTTGAACAGTTCGGCATATTTTTTCTGATATTATTATTTATCTCTTTATACATTAGTTAGTGGCTTCCTCTCTATTTATTAAAACAAATTTCTAGTCTACCCTGTTGTTTGCTAGACATGACAATGTTGAACTTAACTTTTCTCTAATACATTAGAAAATAAATATTACAACAATAAACTATAGGTCTAAACAGAAAGCTCATATTGTATTCTGGTATGGAACATTTCAATTAAAGGATTCCTGTAGGCAATATTTGTGTGGTCATATGTTTTAAGCTCTGTCGTTTCCAGGATTTCATATTTGCATAACAATGTCCTCTCCTGAGATCTTGCCCAATCACTCAGAGATATTTCAGTCTTTTTATTTCCCAGCACATTTCTATATTTATAGAGGCTAAATAAACATTTTCTTGTCAAAACTGACTTGTCAAAAATAATTGGTCCACACCTGCTCACGGGGCAAGTATTTCACAATGTGTGTGCAGACTCAGCCAAGAAAGCAATTAATGGGGCAAAGTGGTGCAGTGATGCCATAATGGAGGGAATGAAGGCTAAAAGAGGATATAAAAGACCAATACTTCAAAGATGTCGAGTGAGAGATTAGTCTTATATACTGTAGGTTTACAGTCAGTTATTAGTATAAATCACTTCTACACTTCAGTAGGACCTTTCAGCATAATTAATTTGTCCTTTATAATGATTACATGCATGGATTGCTGAGTATTTATTACCTCCATTGACTTATAAAATAATCTCTCAGCACAAAATGGGATATTGACTTCGAGAGATCATAATGTCCTGTATTGGTGTCAAATAAAATCATAACTTTCTTTGACTTATGCTACGTTCACACATACACGGTTGCGGCTGAGTTAACCGTGATAAGCCTTTTACGGCTTTACCTGCAAATATCCTGGTTAAATGAGGTGGAATCCAGGTAAAGCAGGTCAAACCTTTTAAACACACAGTTAGACAGTTTTTCCTGCAATTAACCGGCCGGAAGGGAAACGGATAAAGCGGTTCATTTTCGGTAAAGCTGACATTCAATGTGGTATTAAGGTATATAAAGGTGTAACAGTACGGATGTGGAGGTAAACCATAGGTATATAAGGGTAGCATTTAGGAAGGTCAGGAAAATACGCAAATTTAGCTCCGCCCCCAAGGCAAAGGACGTCAGAGATCAAGTTCAACTGGTTTTTATTGTCATTTCAACCATACACAGTTGTGTACAGTACACAGTGAAATGAAACAACATTCCTCAAGGACCAAGGTGCTACACAGAACAATTTACACAATAAGTAATAATTTGGGCTCTCTGGGCTGTTTGTATCTCAATCACAAAGATAAGTCATAGCGAAATAGAAATAGACCAATTAAAACGCTCAACAGTGTG
>JAVSBU010346903.1:0-10279 GCA_033118015.1 Loricariichthys derbyi | reverse complement strand
TAGAATGACTTTATGTACTAAACTAAAGGACTTCTTTTTGAGTCTTGGTCCTCCCATGTTTTCCTCCTAATAACGTTTATGGAGTTTTTCCTTGCCACTGTTGCTCAAATTGGGAATAACATATAAGTTATAAAGCTGCTTTGAGACAATGCTCCATTGTAAAAAGGGCTATACAAATAAATTTAACTTTGACTTAGTTAGAACTTTAGTTAAATTTACCTTCAATACCTGACTGCACAAAATAAACTAATGCAACTATAAACTCAACTTGTTACCCATCTATTCTTTCTCAGCCTTGTAAACAAAACAAAGTTTACCTCTGCTATATCCTGTGAATAAATCATATGAAAAGGTACCATTTTATAGTATTATAAAAGCCCAGCTGCGTTTGCACAATTAACTTACCTCACCTTACTGCTACTTAATATGAACTTCCTCTCAGTGTGCTATAACATCATTGTTGTTTTACACTCCAAGGTCAGTTTAGGGGCGCAGATGTTTCTTGAGCGTTTCAAGTCCCCACCTCTCTCAGACCGATAATGTTCAGATACGTTAATTTAACTACAACTGTGAGAGTGCAGTCACGGCTTATTACCCCTCAGCCAAATGATGTTGCTACATGTATTGCAAAGCATTTTGAGTGTAATTCTGGACACTGGTAATACAATAAATAATAGTGTCCATAGGGACAGACAGAAAGTATTATAATTATCCACTAGCACAATCAAACTAAGAACTTACATGCACTCACGTATTCCTTCTCCCATTCTTCCTTACTTACACATGTGGACCTGCACGTACGCACTGGTCAGAATCCAAGGAATGATTGTCCATAAACTCATCGTTCCTGCTGGTCTCCTCAGTAGTGTGACCCCAAGCAGAACTTAAAAAGAATTTTTGCTTATAGAAGTCATATCATCATATCCGTCTCCTTGGAATGCCATGGCCCCTTCTTACATTCCCAACCTGCCCCTGACCTTAACAAGAAGTTTCGCCCACCAACAGCTGTGTACTGCATTCCTATAAGTCTATGAAAAATGCCAGTAGTTGAGCTTGCTGCACTACTTCAAATAGCCTGCAAGTTGACAGAGCCTAGAAAATATATATGAAGATAGGAACATAAAAATATGGTACAGGTATAGACTCATTAACACTTTATTAGGTACACCTGTCCAAATGCTTGTTACCACAAATATCTACAGAAACTAAATGCATTTGTGCATGTATACTTTGTCAAGATGACCTTCTGAATCTCAAATCGTGCATCAGAATGGGGAAGAAGGGAGACTTTGAATGTGGCATGGTTGTTTGACTACTAGTATTTCAGAAACAGCTGATTTTCTGTGATTTTCACACACAGCCATCTCAAGGGTTTACAGAGAATGGTCCAAAAAAGACAAAATATCCAGTGAAAAGCAGTTCTCTGGAAGAAAATGTCCAGACTGGTTCGAGCTTATAGAAGGACAACAGTAACTCAAATAATCACTAATAACAACCGAAGTATGGAGAAGAGCATCTGTGAAGGCACAACATGTCGAACCATATCAGGTGCCACTCCTATCAGCTCAGAATATGCAAATGAAGCTACAATTTACACAGGTTCACCAAAACTGGACTAATGGGTCACGATTTTGACTGCAACATTCAGATGGTAGGTTCAGAATTTGGTGTAAGTAACATGAAAGCATGGCCCAAAGTCCGTGAGGAATGTATCCAGCAGCTTATTGAATCTATGCAACAAAGAATTAAGCCAGTTCTGAATGCAAAAAGGGTCCAACCCAGTACTCGCAAGGTGTAACATATGGCCAGTCAGTGTATGTGGGATGCATTATTTACTGGGTCATCTCAGACTGCAGCACACTAAACTGTTGTAGACAAAAGTGGACAGCTGTTCAGGTAAAATTTAAATTTTAGATATACTGTAGCTATATACTGCCTGGTTATGCTGAGCAAATCCTCTATCCCCTATTAATTCATGACTATCTGTGCCCGTAAAGCCATCAGAGGAGGGAAATTGTTTTTTTTTTTTGGTTTTTTTTGGCCACAGTCAACAATAGAGACTCACATTTCCTGTAACCTTGGCACCCCATTTACTGACATAGAGAACAGAACAGTTATAAAAGATGAAGGCTTCATGAAATAATGGCAACGGAAAACCAAAATGATTCTTCACATGGACACAGGTAAAACAGTAGTAAAAAAGTAGTGAACGCCCTTAATTCTGTTTATTGTGTTTACATTCTGCTTTAATAACATAGTCAATTTAGGGGCACTGAACTGAAATTTTAGTAATCAATGGATTTAGTTTCAAACATAATTAATATAAATCACTAACTTTTAAAATTAGTGATTGACGCAGGCTACATGCAGTTATCGTGTCCTTTCTGGATATGTATACTACATAGCACACAGACCAGATATAAACCCTGGCAAAAATTATGGAATCACCCCTCTTGGAGGATGTTCTTTCAATTGTTTAATTTATAAATAATACTACATACCACAAAATTCATAATTTGAAAATTCATATTTTTTTCTATTTTTTTCTGGTATTAGGAAAGAAATATAATTGTTGTGGTCTGTCTCAATTGCTTTTTTTAGATCAAGTAGAGGAAAAAGATATGGAATCACTCAATTCTAAGGAATAAAATATGGAATCATGAGGAAAAACTCTGCACCATTAGTAATTTGTTGCACCACCTCTGTCTTTTATAATAGATTAAATTATCTGAGGCATGGACTTAACTAATGACAAACAGTATTCTTCATTAATCTGGCTGAAACTGGCTCTTACTGCTGTTCCAGGTTGGAGTCTTGTCATTGACCACTGTCTTCAATTCCAGCAGAGATTTTCAACTGGATTGAGATCTGGACTATTTGACTATATGATGTAATAAGGAAGGTTTTCACGTCCTTTGTCTCTATGGCAAGATGCATTATCCTTTTGAAAAATTAACTAGACCATCTATGTGTAAATCAGCCCTTATTCATCATCACCATACACCCGTTCAACTGGTGGAATAAGAAAAGTGTCCAAAATTTCAATGTAGACTTCAGCATTTATTGATGATGTAATGACTGTCATCTCCCCAGTGCCTTTACCTGACATGCAGGACATCAAGGACTGTGGAAATTTACATGTTTTCTCTTTAGGCAGTTATCTTCATAAATTTCATTGGACCAGCACCAAATAAAAGTTCCAGCAGCATCACCTTGCCCAATGCAGAACAGCAATTCATCACTGAAGATCACTTTCATCCAGTCACCCACAGTCCATGATTGCTTTTCTTTAGCCCACTGTAACCTTGTTCTTCTCTGTTTAGATGTTAATGATGGCTTTTGTTTAGTTTTTCTGTATTTAAATCCCCATTTTAGGTGATTTCTTACAGTTCACAGACACTGAGTCCACTTTCACAGTTGTTTCTCATCTGTTTTGTTGTGCTTTTTCTGTTTTTGAGACATATTGCTTTAAGTGCTCTATCTTGATGCTTTGATGTTTTCCTTGGTCTAGCAGTATGCTTCCCTTTTACAATCTTTCCATTCTGTTTGTGCTTGGTCCAGATTTTAGATACAGACTGGGAACAACTAACATATTTTGCAACATTCAGTTATGATTTACCTTCTTGAAGAAGTCCTTGAGAACTCCTTTGTTTCAAATGACATCTCTCATGTTGGGTCCATGATTTATATCAATCCTCCAAGGTGTGAGCTCTCTTTTTAAACTGAACAATAATTAGCAAATTTAATCTGCTACAAATGTTTGTTTTAGAACTGCAAATTACAGAGTAATTTCCTATTTATTTCCTCAGAATTGAGCGATTTAATAATATTTTCCTCTACCTGATCTAAAAAATACAATTGTGACTGACCACAACAATTATATTTCTTTCTTTTTATTATTTCTTAAAGGCATAAGGTTGAATTTGAATGTGATAGTTTTGTGGCACGTCTGTAATTTATTAATTTTTTTCTACAAAGTTAAACAACTGAAAGAACATCCTCCAAGAGTGGTGATTCCAAAGATTTTGCCAGGGGTTGTAGTATACATATATACAAAATAGCCAAAAAGGAAGCCACATAACTGTTGCTAGCCTCAGTCAACAAAACTGCTACAGGTAAAAGTACCATCATTCCACCATCTGAATGTACTTCTTTTGGATAACAAAATCCAAATTGGTTTGGATAACAGAAACCATTATTTCCTACAAGGAAAATCCTACCTTATTCCTTTATTCAAAACCACACATCATTTAAAAACACTAGGGAATTCATAGTCCTCCTGTCTGAATGTTTTGTATTGACTGACCTGGGCCTGGGCAATGAAAACAATACCTATATCATTCAGAAGTGCAGGAGAATCCCATAAGCTCTCATAACATGCCCTAAATCACACAGGATTTCTACTGTAGTTCAAACATGCTGATGAAAGACGTTCACTCTGTAATTACAATGTAACAGCTATAAAACATTATACTTGGCTCAGTGACTACCATGTTTATCACAGGGCAGAAAATGTTATTCTGAGACTGGGGGTGGCATAGCAGCGTAAGAGGTACCTCAGTCGCCTTACAGCTCCAGAGATCCCCGGTTTTGATCCGGATACTCCAGGTACTCTGGTTTCCTCCCACATTCCAAAGACATGTGTTAGGCTAATTGGTCGCTCTAAATTTGCCCATTGTGAATGAGATTGACTAGTATCAATGTAACTGCGCTCCATTGCAACATATTTGAGGGGCGTTAGAATACAAATTTGAAGATCCTATTGTGGTCAAAAATAGAACAAAAGAAATAAGCATAGCTTGTTAAAGCTTTTAAGTGAGGACCAACAGACAATATATTCAACAGTGAACCCTAAGTCAATCGCTGAACTGCAAACACAAACGTAATTTTTATTCTTTCTGTCTTGCCAAAGCATATAACTCAGATAACTTCTCTATCTGCTGATTCTTTCAAGTATCCAAAGGTTTGTCACTTCAGTGCCCTTTAGAAACATGTAGTGACCTGTCAGAGCAGTAAATCACAATCACAAGACAACTCATGACAAACAGAAATATTTTACTGCTGTGCTTAGGGAGTTATTTGAAAACTCAGTAACTTTGTCGAACCCTAAATTTTCAGGCTAGAAAACAATAACATAGTCATCAAAATCTGGCCATTGTATGAGGTGGAGGATAAATGGTGTATTTGAAGTTGACTGCACATACAAATAGCCTGGGGGAAGGAATCTTACTAAGGTAGTGTCTCACGATTCCCTGACCTCTGCTGGCCAGAACAATTGCAGGGTGCCTCCTGCCTCTCTATCCACTTCCTGCGTGTGTCGTTCCCACGTTTGGTATGTGGACAGTGAAGGAAGTCTGAATGGAAACCCTGTAGACAAAACTGTATCGTGTGGAAGGAGTAGTATTTCCTATGTTTTGATCAGTGCAGGAGGATGCTCTTTGTTTGGACCCTGAAAGGGGAAGAAATAGCATCTCCGGCGTAGTGGCTACTGACATTTATGTGATTTAGTAGATGCCCTTATCCAGAGCAACATACAATTTATACATTCTTAGAATCCGGCAATTGAAGGTTAAGGGTCTTGCTTAGGGACCCAACTGCAGCAGCTTAGCAGAGTTGGGATTTGAACCCTGGACCTTCATGTCCTAAGTCCTTAACCACTACACTAGACTACTACAGTCCCTGAAGTACACAGTACACAGCAAGGTCCTTCTTTTACAAATGGTTTTATGTGACTAATCAGATGATCAGACGTGCCAGTACTATGTTCAACCTTTTGTTCTTGGTTCATACTGAAAACTTTATTTTCAAACCATGAGCTCTGAATGCACGGTATTTACAGGATGGGCAGTGCTGCATAATGATCAATTGTTCAGCCATAATCACCACCTTAAACTGATCATACAGCCAGACATGGTGTGGTTTCTAATCAAGAGTCCTGTAGCTCATCGGTGGGTTTAAACTCCCTCCTGCGCAATGAACTGGAACTGCATTAACCCGGCCAAAAGCATCCAAACTGGATGTGGACCCAAAGGTTCAGGGTTCAAATCCCACCTCTGCCAGGCTGCCACTGTTGGGTCCTTGAGCAAGATCTTTAACCCACAATTACTTGGATTGTAAGAATGTATAAATTGTACGTCACTCTGGATAAGGGTGTCTGCTAAATGCCATAAATGTAAATCCAAATGGCTATAAAGGATCTTAAAAAGGCTGAAAGATTAGGCTGTGATCCAAAGTGACAGTCAATTATGATACCAGCATTGATCTATTCTTCTCTATTGACTGGTGTCTGCTGATTAAATCTTCCACAAGGAGCTGATTTCAGCTACAAATTCCAAGGATAAGTCTGAATTTAAAAGATGATCACTTACCTTTCGCAGACAAAAAGCAGTAGAAGAACAGGACTGTGAACACAGAGCTTCCTTTCAGACTCATTCTTATGAAGCTTGTTCACAGACTGTTAGCACCAGGTGAATGTCTTTAGTTAAAAAAAGATCCTAAACGTGGATTCTTCCCTTGGATCAGAACCGTGGATATTGAAGTGATGTAAAGTTCCCACAATTAAAGTGTTAAGTGTAAGATATCAAATCAGGATGAAGCTCATGTGGTGTTATAGACCCATCACATCTCTTAGCAGGTGAGAGAGGTTTCTCCTCTCAGACAAGAATGTCTGAATAGATACGGCTGGCTGTGTGGATAATAATAATAATAATAATAATATTAATAGGGTTAAAATGGGAGAAGCCCCTGAATGTTCCGCACGCTAATGACTGATGAGATATCCACTGAGCTGCTGCTGCTCGCGCTCTGCTTTATACGGCACGCGCACCCAACGTCACAGAGCGTGGAGGAGCGCGCGCTGCTGTTTGCTGTCCAGCCTCCGTCCTTGAGCAACAGTTTGGAGTAGCTGAGTCAATCATGGCATCCTTCCTTAAATTCCGTAACCAACACTTACAGCCCGTCAGGTTTTAATACCAAACCAAACTCTGGGGACCCGACTGGAAAGATGCATAAACTTTTTAGCGCAAACGTTATAGCACGCTCTGGAGAAATTTATTCATTTTCTAACGTTTAGGCCAATGAAAGTAGATTACTTGTTTCTCGTCAGCGGCCGCGTGTATTTTTGGTCCCGCACCAAATTTTTCATTATTACCGATATTTCATTATTTTGTGAAAAACAAATCCAGTCAGTTAAACATGTTAAAAGATCGTCCAGAAAAGGCGCAAAGTCGCCATCTACCGATAGATGAGGAAGTTCTGGGCTCTGATATTTATTACCAGTGTTTGTGTGTAAAAAGTGTTGTGATTTCTCATTTTTGAAAATAATGAACAATGAAAAAAACTCTTATCAAATTTTGAAAACTCCTGAAGAGAAACAAGTAATGCTTTCACTGGCCTTAGTGCTAATGTGAGTATACTAGTCCATCTAAAAAAATTAGAATATCGTGAAAAAGTAAACATTTTTGTCACCCATTTCAGAAAGTGAAGCCCATATATTATATAGATTCATTACACATAAAGTGAAACATTTCAAGCCTTTATTTCTTGAAATTTTAATGATGCAGATAATGAAAACCCAAAATTTAGTGTCTCAGAATTATAATATTACATAAGATCAAGAGTTGTTACACACAGACGAATCCTAGACATGATCTACAAATGTCATATTCCTCGTGTCAAGCTGCTCCTGAACCAGAGACAACATCAGAAGTCTTACCTGGGCTGTGAAGAAAAAGAACTGGACTGTTACTCAGTGGTCCAAAATCCTCTTTTCAGATGAAAGTAAATTTTACATGCCATTTGGAAATCAAGGTCCCAGAGTCTGGAGGAAAAGTGGAGAGGCTCAGAATCCACGTTAATTGAAGTCCACAGTCAGTGATGATTTGTGGAGCCATGTCATCTGCTGGTGTTGGTCCACTGTGTTTTCTGAAGTCCACAGTCAACACGGCCATCTACCAGGATATTTTAGAGCACTTTATTCTTCTGGCAAACATGGAGATGCTGATTTCATTTTCCAACAGGCACCTGCCCACATTGCCAAAGGTACTAAAAGCTGGTTCCATGGTGTTATTGGGCTTGATTGGCCAGCAAACTCACCTGATCTGAACCCCATATATAATCTATCTTGTATTGTCAAGAAGAAGATGAGAGACACCAGAGCCAACAATCCAGGTGACCTGAAGACTGCTATCAAAGCAATGGGCTTCCATTAAACCTCAGCAGAACCACAGGTTGATCGGTATGCCACCACGCATTGATGCAGTAATTCATGCAAAATGAGGAACAGCCAAGTATGAAACACTGAATTTTGGGTTTTCATTATCTGTAAGCCACAATCATCACAATTTCAAGAAATAAAGGCTTGAAATTTTTCACTCTATGTATAATAAATCTATATAATATCTGGGTTTCACTTTTTGAAAGTAGTGACAAAAAATATTTAACTTTTTGATGATATTCTAATTTTTTTTTTTTTTAGATGTACTAGTAACATCAAATGTATTGCACAAATAAAACTTTCTCTATATGCACTTTTTTCAGATAAACAGAACTTAGATATACAGTACTGTGCAAAAGTCTTAGGCCACCACAGAGGCGAATCTACTTGTCACACTGGGGCACACTCAAAATTTAGAGGGGACAGATGTATCTGTCTGTTTGCCAGTCCTAGGGGCACAAATATGCATTAACAATAAGGTTGTTGACTCCAACACTAGAGTGTTTTTTTTAATTGGTTTAATTCATCATTTTGCTTTAGTGGTCTAATATGCACATTTGGTAGGTTATACACTTCTAAGTTTGTAAGCAAACTGTATAGCTCAGTCATCATTACCTTGCCTGCAGTGTGGTTGACCTTCTTTTGCTGTTATCTATTACTTCATGCAAAAAAGAAAAAAAGAAAGAAAAACTATATATATTGTCTGAATGAAAGCATGAGCCGCTCAAGTCTTTGGAAAGATTCTGGGTCATTATGGAAAAGTGGTGCCATGTAGTGAATGAACATGGTGTGTCCTGTAGTTCTGCTCAGCAGTCCAGAATAAAATTGACTCTTTGCCACTGTGATTTTAGTGGGCACAATAACATTCCACTAGGGCACATTCCCCAGTATAGTGTATCTTGGCACTATTAGATTTGTTGTTTTAGCAATGGTATAATGACAGTGTATAACAATTGACAAATGGACTCAAACATTGCAAACTTGGATTTGTCACTCCATAATACTCTTTTCCTCTGATCTTAATTCCAGTCTTTATGAGATTTAATATATCTTAACCTTTTCACCCTGTTCCCCTTCTGGAAAAGGGTTTTCTTGGCTGCTACCCTTCCAAAAATACCATTCCTGATCAATGTTCTTCGGACTGTATAGGGATCCCAAGGAAGCTGCCAGATGTTACTATTGTTCAAGTGTATGCAGTGGTAAATTCTTGCCAGTGTAGCCTATAGCAGCTGTTTTTTCAGATTTTTTTAGTTTTAGTTTTTAACACTGCATACATATTTCCTTTAGTTTCTGGTTATATAATAAAAAAGACACTGAGAAAAAATTATATATATTTGTTATAATCTAATGCTGGAGACTTTTGCACAGTATTGTATGTTGAGGTAATGAGCTAATAAACAACTGTTTTGGAAAACAGCATACATGTCAAAATTATATTCAAAATAATCTTTATACCTCTGAACACGTTATACCTTGTCTGACTCTCTTAGTGTGTATGACCTGACTCTAAATAGTACACTTAACTACTAAATTAATTCATAAGTCAAGCCTATTTATTATTTTATGGCCTTTCAAAGGGTCAAATCAATGTTTCCTATCAAATGTATGCCCCCATTTGTAAAATCCGCACGTGAAAATGTATGTATATTTGAAAAAGTTCACATGATTGGCACCCTAATTCAAATTACACTGTTCTAAATTAATATAGCTTATCAAAAGAATTTGTAAAGAAGAAAACAAGCATGTAACTTAATTCTGTATTTAATTCATACACTGGAAAACATTTGTGTTGTGCACAAAAGTGGTTGATTACATTGTGTTGTAAGGTCTTATCACTTTAATTATTTTAATATGTAGAAATGTATTACAATTAGATCCATTCCCTGATTGTTTTTTTCATTTGGAAATGTTATAAAACATGAACACTGAGCATGGGTGATCACACTTTTGCTTAAGACTGTAGATGCTGAGATTGAAAACTTTGGGAATCTACAGTGGGGAGAACAAGTATTTGATACACTGCTGATTTTTAAGGTTTTCCCACTTGCAAAGCATGTAGAAGAC